>JXCR01148761.1:44805-93958 GCA_002079205.1 Phalaenopsis hybrid cultivar | reverse complement strand
AAACAACAAAGCCATAGGAATTCGAGGTTGTTTGCCTAGTGCAACATAAATCCTCAAACATATTTTTTTAGGTCTTTATACAACCATATTGTACAATATAAGCCCTAAACTCGTCTTAGGATTCCGAGGTTGTCATTCATCATGACCTAAATCCTCACATATTCAAGGTTATTTGTGTTGATTGTTTCACACAAATGTAAATCCTAATAGTAAAAAATTGCAGGATGAAACATCTAAATGATTTTTCCTAAATTGAAGCCAAACAATAGGATAGCTTGGGAAATCACCGATGTTCCAAATTTGAACCAATCCCATTTGCACTTCTTAATACAATATTTTTGAAATGTCCTTACCATTTGAACTCTTTGAAAATAATTTTTCTTGATTTTATTGAGAGTATTCTTAGGTAACTTCAGTTACCTAAAGATGTAATTAACTATAGGGGCTTGTCCTTATAGGAAGCTTTTCTCAAACCCAACATGATATAAACCCTATTTAATTCATTATATTAAATAGGTGAATTTGTCGTCCAATACATTGGTTTCGTAGACCAAACGGATATCATAATTTTCTTTAGTTTATTTGACTGAGCTTCACCCTCAATTCTTGTGTTTATCCTTCGGGATAGATATAGGATTTGAGGTAAAACGCTCTTTCACCTAAACTATGAAAATTATGGAGTCAGTTTGACTTCATCTTTTTCAAAACCCAACTTTTAATGTCCTTCCGAAGCGGGCAACGGGATTTTAATTCCGATGACCGACAGCTTCTTACGAAAAAACTCCACACCAAAAATAGTGCCGACAACCTCCCTTGGATAATACATCGAATTTGGACACATTTTGAAGAATTACTAAAGCATCTATTGGAAATTTTTTAAAGAAGGAAGTTACGACTTTTAGAAGTGTGCTTGAAAAGGGGGAGTCCTGACAGGTTCTTGAAGAAGTTCATGGAGGAATGTTTGGAGAGATTTTTAGGCACCACAAATTTACTTCATCCTTTTTGTTTTCAAATTTTTTGTGAGAGTTAAGAGTGTTGTAAAAGAGGAGATTCAAAGGAACTCCAAGAGTTTGGTGGAGGATTTTTGATAAGTTTTTATCTTTGTTTTTAAATAATTTTTTTTTAATTGAGACTTCTTGTTGGTTTGACAATGATTTCTACTTTTAAACTAAAGTGTGGTTTTGATTTCTCCATGGATTCTGAGTAGTTTTCTTTATATTTTTCCTTAAAATGATAAGTAATTAAAGTTTTGGATGGAAGTTGTGGAGAGTATTAACCTTTAATGTTGGAAGAAGTTGTGATGATTTAATTTCATGCACTTCATTTACTTCTTGATCTGGCCTATCTAGATGTTAAAAATTGTTTGTGATAACATGTAAGGACCAGGATGATATTGTCTCAGTCAACAATTGGAATGAATCACATTAGGTTTGATGAATTGCGTATTGTCTCAGTCAATAATTGGAAAGAATCACATGAGGTTGTATGAATGAAAATGTAATTCTTATGTCAGTCAACAATTGGAAAGAATCCCATGAGGTTGTATGAATGAGAATGTAGTTCATATAATTTAGTGCAAATAAATAGGAAAATATTCATTGAAGGGTGTAGAGTTAGAGGACTTTAAAGTGACAAGTTAAAGCCCCCAACTTAGTTTATTGCTCAATTAAAAATTGGAAAGAATCACATGAGGTTGTATGAATGAGAATGTAGTTCATATGATTGACAGTAAACAATTAGAAAGAATCACATGAGGTTGTATGAATGAGAATGTAATTCATATGATTTAGTGGCTGGTATTGTCTCAGTCAACAATTGGAAAGAATCACACGAGATTGTATGAATGAGAATGTAGTTCATATGATTGAGTGCAGAATCACATGAGGTTGTATGAGTAAGAATGTAGTTCATATGATTGAGTGCAAATAAATAGGGAAATAGAAGAATCACATGAGGTTGTATAAATGAGAATGTAATTCATATGATTAAGTGAAAATAAATAGAGAAATAATTTTGAAGGGTGTAGAGTTAGAGGACTTTAAAGTGATAGGTTAAAGCCCCCAACTTGGTTTATTGGTTTATATGAATGAGAATGTAATTCATATGATTTAGTGCAAATAAATAGGGAAATAATTTTTGAAGTGTTAGAGTTAGAGGACTTTAAAGTGATAGGTTAAAGCCCCCAACTTAGTTTATTATTTTAGGTTCTGATACGAGAAGATCTTGAGTGCAAATAAATAGGGAAATATTCATTGAAGGGTGTAGAGTTAGAGGACTTTAAAATGATATGTATAAATAGCGAAATATTCATTGAAGGGTGTAGAGTTAGAGGACTTTAAAGTGACAGGTTAAAGTCCCCAACTTGGTTTATTATTTTAGGTTTTGATACGAGATGTTAGCCCCCAGGTGGAGGGAATTGAGTGAACTCTAGAGTGAGGGCTGGAATTTTCCATGCCTAGCCGGTCTTCATAACTATTCAAACTTTAAATTAGCCAATATTCTTTATAGCATCTCCAGTAAGGGTAAAAAATATTTTTGCTCCTATTTGGCATAACAAAATTTACATACTTCCACAACAGAAATCCTATAATTATTACTGGTTCATGATAAGGAGAAAGATATATTCATATCAAGTGCTTTTCTTTTACATAAACTTAAGTTATCTTTAGAAGTTTTTATTGTTTTGTCAAAATGTCAAAAATACCAAAAAGATTTGAATTTTAATTATTGTAAAAGCATCTATAGTTTAAGTAATTGTCTTTTTAAAATAGAAAGTTTGTTATTTAATAGTTATTGTGAAATTCCCATGGGTTCGCTATTCAAGTCTTAATAAAAAAATTCTATATTACTTGATAACGATACGTATACTTACGTAGTATCCCAATATATATAAATTAAAAGGTTAAATTCTTATTTTCTTCAGGATCAAGTTTTTGGTACTGTTGCAAAGTAAGAAAATATAAGTAAAAAATATAATTGAAGACTTATACTGTTGCATTTAAATAGTAGTCGGGATCAGGGGTCATCTACATGAGTTTCCCAAAAGATCAAGGGATCAAAGTCAACAATTTTGGGTTTTAGGGTTGTGAGTGAAAGTGGGAGGTAGTGAGAGTAAGTGAGTGAACTAGCTCCAGACCAAAACCTAGAGTCAGCCCTAAGGTCAAGCAGTCCTATGGGGACTCTCATTGAGATCCTCCATATTGACCCCACCTACTAAGTGCTAGAGGTTAAGACCAATATGTGGAATTTCAAGTTGAGCAAAGAGGAGTTTAGAGTTTCTAATGGTGAGGGTTCTTTTTCTAGTTTTCTAGGAATAGTCAACAGGAAAGTCCTATGGCTAGACCTTAGGCTACTAAAGAGAGAAACCAAGCCTCAACCAAATGTGAGGTCAACCAGTATATTTCATTATTTATTTGCACTCAACCCCCCATGAAATACATTCTCATCTATGAAATAAATTGTGGTTCCAATTTGTTGAGAATTACCCCACCCTCTCAAATCTTAATGTAATTATAACAAATTTTAACACTACAACAAGCCCTTATTGTAATGTAAAAGAAGTTCAAGTAAAAAACATCACATTTATAATTAAAATCTCTTCTAAAATGCATCCCAAAATCCTACACATGAATCCTACTCATTGCAAAAGAAAAGTATAATGAAAACAATGACATAATCTTGTCATGCCACTATTTCCAAACAAGAAAAAAGAGTAAGAAAAACTACTCATAAAGCATGAAGAAAAAATGAACAAAAACTTCATTACAACAAAGCAAATCCACTAAATAAGTGTTTAAAAAATCATAATATAATGAAGAACACAATACTTAGCTTTTTTCCCTTCGAAAGAAAGATGAAGATCTCTCCCACAAAGTCTCCCATTGAACCATGCAATACTAGTACAATTCCTTACAGATTCTCTCAAAATGTCCTCTCCAATCTCTCCAAAAAAATATNATAGATACAGGATTTGAGGTAAAGCGCTCTTTCATTTAAACTATAAAAATTATGGGGTCAGTTTGACTTCATATTTTTCAAAACTAAATTTTTTTAACGTCCTTTCGAAGCGGGCAACGAATTTTTGATTCCGATGACCGACAGCTTCTTACGGACAAACTCCACACCAAAAATAGTGCCGACAATGCCTAATAAAAAATTGACTTCACTTAAATCAACTTAAGAAAGAAAGCTAGGCTATATTCTCTAAACTCGTATTTTAGTATTAGCATATTTATTAAAAAAGTTTTCATGGAGTTCTTATTCATATGGATATTCTTAATGGTTTTAATATGACAATTTGTAATTTTGCTTGAAAAGAATAGAAAATCATAAATCTTAGACTTGAGTGTTAGATATTCTTATACCTCTAGTAATAACTTGAGTTAATTTTAAATTTTTTTTAATTTATTCTATGATATTTAGTAGACCAAAATATGGGAATCTAGAATTTAATTTTTTTTTATTTTAAGTCATATTTTTATGTAGTAAAAGAGTTCGTTGAGGGCAAGTAACATTTAAGTTTGGGGGATTTTGATGCACCAACAATATATGCATTTTTAGACCTATATTTTATACTCATTTTTGGTGATATGTGCTTTAAAGGAAGGTATTTTTCATGTTTTATAGCAGGTTGATGTTTTTTAGCACTTGAATAAAAAACAAAGTAAAAGAAATGGAATTTAGAGTCAAAATGACGTTTTGGTAGAAAAACTCAGCTCCGATGGTACCAATAAGGACACCAATGGTGCCAGCATGAAGGAGGAGTCCAGAATAGTGGGGGCACTGATGGTGTTAGACTGGGCAGCGATGACGCCATTTGAGAGAGAGCACAAGGAATGAATTGGACCACGTGCGCTGAAGGCGCCATCGTGGGTGCTGACGATGCCAATGTCGCTGCTAAATGAATTTATAGAATATTTGATGAATTTGAACATTTTTTGAAGATTTATTTGATACACCTCTTAGAAAACTGACATTATGCTTTATTTAGAGCAAAAATTGATCAGAAAAAGGGGGGCTAGTGTGTCATTGAGTTTTCTTGAGTGTTCCATGTGTGTATTGTTTAGTGTGGCGAGTCTAAGTGTTATTTCTCCTAAGAGTTTATAGAGAGGGAGAGAAGTGAGAGATTTCTTCTTCCCTACATCTTTGAAGAGAGAATCAAGAGTCCTGTAAAGAGAGAAAGAGTCCAAGAGAGGCTACAAGGGATTTGCTTTGAGAAAGAGTTAAAGATAAGTAGTGTTTGTTCATTATTATTATATAAAATTTCTTTTATTTATGAAATTCATATTTTGTCATATTTTCCTCATGAGGTCTGAGCAGTTTTATTTTTCTTTCTCCCTACTCTGAGATATGGTGAAATGAAGAGATAATTTGGATGTGCCAATTTTAAAATATAAAAAAATTGTGATGATTTTTCACTCTATTCTTAATTTACTTTTCGATTTGGTCAATTGAAATGTTAACATCTGTTGTGAAACATACTATTCGGGAAATAAAGTATGAGTTTTAGAATAAAGTGAGAATAAAATTTAACTCTATGAAGGAGTGTTTCGTTTATGGAATTGGGTGCAAATATATAGAAAAATATATATTACTAGGTGGAGAATTGGAGATTCTAAGGTGACATACTAAAATTCTCAATTTGGACTTAGTGTTTAAAAGCTAAAGCGAGTGTTAGCCTCCAGGGGAAGGGAAGTGGGAGCTCTAGATTGAGAGCCAGTATCCTCCCAGCCTAACCATGAATTTAGAGACTAAACCTGAGATTTTTCCACGATTCTCTATAACACTTGACTAAGGGTAGAGAATTAAAATTGCTTCTATTTAGTACAGTAAAAAATAAAACCATTTATTTGTCTCTTTTAACCAAAAAATCATTGTAGTGCGAAAGATGCTTTCTCATATTAGATAACTTCATCACAAAAACATAGTTTGGTAGTTATTGTTTAGCTTTGCTTTATAGTTTTGCTAGTGGTTGATAATTTAGTTTTGATAGCACCTTAAACATTCAAAATCAGTGTAGTAGATTTTCTTTATTGCGTGAATTTCCTAATTTAAATTTCCATTTCATATTTAAGCCTTCCTCATGGGATCAATATTTTGGGCTTAAATAAAAAGTCTTGTGTTACTTGATAACGATACGTATACTTGCGTAGAATCCCAACATAAATTGCTTCAATTTCTTATTCATAAAATAACGAACCATGGGCATCGTTGCAAAGTGGAGTCAACTTTATTAATTTTACACAACTATAATTTCGGGGATCACTGTTCAACTAAGAAGTGGAAGAGAACTGAAGATGAGAGTTCAAAAAGGGATTGCAGTTGAGAAAGAGAGAAGAGAAATTAAAAAGTCTGATGAAGATATTCCATAAGATTTAGAAATACCTATTTCTCCAATGAAGATCAATTTAGAATGACTGCCACCTCCTTTTTGTCAAAGACTTCACGATTAGAAGTTGGATAACAAAATTTTCAAAGTTTATGGAAATATTCAAGAAGTTAATTATCAATATACCATTTGTTGAAGCTCTAGAACTGATGTTGAGCTATGTAAACTTTATGAAGGATATTCTTAACAAGAAAAGAAATTTTATAGATAATGAAACCATTTCCCTTTTTGAATAGTATAATGCGGTAATTCAAAAAAGAGTTCCTCAAAAAATTAAAGATCTTGGTAGCTTTACTATTCCATATACACTATAAGATAAATTTTATGGGAAAGCACAATGTGATTTAGGGGCTAGCATTAACCTTATGCCTCTATCTATTTTTTGAATGTTAGGTTGAGGAGATATTTATCTGAGATTTGTAACTCTTCTGATCGATCGATCACTTACCCTGAAGGGAATTATAGAATATGTGTTAGTAAAAGTGGATAAATTTATCTTTCTTATAGATTTCATTGTGTTAGATATGAAGGAAGATAAAGAAATTAAAAACATTTTAGGGAGACCTTGTTTTTCCACTGGAAGAGCTATGATATATGTGCAAAAAGGTGAGTTAACCATGAGAGTCAATGATCAGGAAGTTACATTTAATATATCATAATCGATGAAATATCCAATAAATGGAAGAGAAGATGAATGTTTCAGAATTGAACTTATCAATCATTCAAGTAAAAGCCATTTCAAGGAAAGTTAACCATGAGAGTCAATGATCAGGAAGTTACATTTAATATATCATAATCGATGAAATATCCAATAAATGGAAGAGAAGATGAATGTTTCAGAATTGAACTTATCAATCATTCAAGTAAAAGCCATTTCAAGGAAAATTATGATGATAAAATAGAATAATAAGAACTAAAGTATGAAGAAGATACTGATCTAAAAGATAAAATAATTTAAATGATTAGTGAGGATATAAATTATGCTTAATAAAGCTTTGAGCTATTTTACACTAGTGAAAACTGTAAATCATTTAGTCCTTCATTTGAGAAACCTCCTGAACTAGAGATGAAGGTTCTACGTACTCATTTAAAGAATACTTTTCTAGGGAATTCATGTACATGACCAGTTATAATATCCCCTGACTTAACCAAAAATTAATAACAAAAATTAATGGAAACTTTTAAAATTATGAGAATGCTTTTAGATGGACGATTGCTGACATTAAAGGTATTACTCCTTCCATTTGTTTGCATCGAATTTTAATGAAAGAGAATCATATACGCAGGGCTGATCCACAAAGGTGACTGAACCCAATAATGAAAGAAGTTATAGTGAAAGAAATTATAAAGTTGTTACATGATGAAATTATTTATCCTATCTTAGATAGTTTTATGTTAGTCTGATCAACGGTGTTCCTAAGAATAGAGAAGTGATTGTATCTATTAGTGAAAAGAACGAATTAATTCCAACTTAACAAGTCACTAGGTGTTGAATTTGTATTGATTATAGAAAATTAAATCTCCCCATAAAAAAAAATATCACTTTTCTTTACCTTTTCTGAATCAAATGTTATACAGGCTAGCGGGGCACATATATTTTTGCTTTCTGGATGGATATACTAATTATCACCAAATTCATATAGCTCATGAGGATCAAGAAATGACCACATTCACTAGTCCTCGTGAGACGTTTGCTTGTAGACAGATGCCCTTTATATTATGTAATACACCTGCAACTTTTCAAAGGTGCATGATGTCCATTTTCTGTGACTTAATTGAGAAAGGAATTGAAGTTTTTATGGATGCCTTTTCAATATTTGGTACATCATTTGAGTCTTGATTACATAGTTTAGAAAAAGTAATAAAATGCTGTGAAGAAACAAATTTAGTTATGAATTGGGAGAAATGTCAATTTATAGTTCTAGGGAGAATTGTACTTGGACTTGAAATGTTAGAAAATTGTATGAAAGTAGATCTCGTAAAAATTCAAGTTATTGTTAAACTACCTCCTTCTACTACAGTGAGAGGAGTTAGGAGTTTCTCAGGACATGTTGGTTTCTACAGGCAATACATTAGTTAATTTTAAAAAATCACTAAGCCTCTAAGCCAACTTTTAGAAAAGATGCTTTATTTTATTTTAATCAGGAGTGCCTAAATGCCTTCAATTTTTTAAAAGAAAATTTAATCACGACTCCTATTATTATTTCACCCAATTGGGGGAAACCATTTGAGTTGATGTGTGACTTGAGTGATTATGCGATTGAGGCTACTTTAGGACAAAAATATGATAAAATTTTCAAATTAATATACTTTGCTTGTAACAGTTTTAGTGAAACTCAAATAACTATACTACTACTAAAAAAGAACTACTAGTAGTAGTATATGACTTTGATAAATTCAGACCTTATCTTCTTGAAACTAAATGTACTGTGCATACAAATCACTATGCTTTTAAATTTCTGATGCTCAAGAGAGATGCAATACTAATGTTAATTAAATGGGTCCTTCTGACAGAAGAATTTGATTTTGAAGTAGTAGATAAAAAGGGAACTCATAATCAAATAACTGATCATTTATCTAGGCTTGAATGGAAAAATTTAGTTTATCTTGAAAATGAAATGAATGAACATTTTCCTCATGAAAAATTATATATTGTAACTGAATGACATGTTTCGTGGTATGTCGACATAGTAAATTTCATATTTAGTAATATTTTACCCTATGGGTTGACATACTCAAAATAAAAGAAATGTATGCATGATGTATGATCTTAATTTTGGGATGACCCATATTTATATATTCAATGTAAGCTCTAATTTATTCAGAGATTTGTACATATGGAAGAAACTCAGCAAATTATTCAAAAAAATCATGATTCAGATTTGGGAGACATTTTAGGATTGATAAAACTGCATATAAGATTTTTCAAACTAAATTTTATTGGCCTATAACATTTAGAGATGTTAAAACTTATGTGAAAACATGTGATCAATGATAGAAGGTAGAAAATATTTCTAGAAGAAATGAAATGCCCCTCAATTTTACTTTAGAGGTTAAAATTTTTTATGTTTGGCATTTGGACTTTATGGGACCATTTATACCATCTTACAAAAATGTATACATTTTAATTTTAGTGGACCATTTTTCAAGATTAGTAGAGGCGGTAGCTTTACCTCAATGTGATGCTCAAAGCATTGCAAAATTTTTTTAAGAAAATATTTTTAATAGATTTAGGATGTGAGAGTATTCATTACAATTGAGGGAAGTCATTTTAGGAATACGAAGATTGAAACATTAGTTAGAAAATATGGTATTAAACATATGATTGCCACTGCTTATCATTTTTTGACTAGTGGTACTACAAATTTATCCAACCATGAAGTTTAAAAAATTTTAGAGAATAGTGTAAATTCTAATAGGGTGGATTGGTCTGACAGACTGGATGGGGACATTATGGGCTTATAGGACGACATATAAAACTCCTATTAGAATGAGCCCATATAAACTCTTATTTGGAAAGGCTTGTCACGTACCAATAGAACTTAAGTATAAAACTTATTGGGTTATCAAAGAGTTCAATTATAATTTGAAAGATGTTAGTAAGAAATGACTGTTACAATTGAATGAGCTTGAGGAGACCAGAAATTACATCTTATGAAAATGCAAGGATTCATAAAGAAATGATGAATTTATGGCATGATTAGAAGATTTTAAGAAAGAATTTAGAACATAGACAAGAAGTTTTATTATATAATACAAGATTAAATTTATTTCCTTGGAAACTGAAGTCTAGGTGGATGGAGCCATTCATTGTGGTAAAAGTCTATCCTTTTGGTGCCTTGGATATCAAGGATATGAAAAATGATAGAATTTCCAAGTAAATGGACATAGGTTGAAATCTTAGTTTTATGGAAGTAGACATATATTTAATGAAATCCTAATGTTGAGTCAACCAAAGTAAGTAGTAGATACATTGGGTTGGCAACATTAAACAAAGCACTTTATGGGAGGCGAGCCATAGTTATTAGTATGGATTGAGTTTATTTTGTTGAGATTTGATTGTGTGTATTTGCTCAATTGTACTTTATGTTTGAGAGTCGCACATGTTTAGGAGAGAAGGAAGCCTTGAGATTTCATCACATTTTAAAATTCATGATTTCAATGATTTGAGGAATTCAACTCATGGAGTTTTTGATCAAAAGAAGTTCATAAGCAAGGATGCGCAGAGGTTTCATATTAGAACACTGATAAAGAAGAAATGGATTAGAGAAAGAGAGATGATTTATCATGTCTGGAGGTTAGGTAGAGGCAATTATAACAAAAAAGTGATTAGAATTATTTTCTTACACCTCTGCCGCCACTGTTATCTCTATCATGAAGGAATTTTATTTATATCTTCATGGATTAAATCATGAGTTGGACTATGTTCAAGGTAAGTTAGTACATATTACTCCTCCATGGATCAACTAGTTGTTCTTGGTGGAGACGTACCAATTTGCAAATTTGCTAACTTCACTCCAACTATAGACAATCTGAATGAGACCTTTAGATTCCTAGCAGACAGTGAAGAATGATGAAAATTAACAAGTGATTCCAAGGATAGTTTCCCTGCTGAAAGGTTAAATTCATCATCTAAGCCTTGGAAGTTTTTCATTTCTGCCAAATTGCTTCCTACCACGAACATAAAGGAAGGAACAAAAGAAAGTGCAATCCTTAATTACTGTATTTAGACTGGAAGACCCATTGATGTAGGGGCACTTATTTTTAGAATTTCTCTTGGAGTTGCACTAAATGGATCTATGAAAAAGCTAGACACCCTGGAATTATTTTCTTAATTTATAGTCAAGCCAAAGTCCCTTATGAAAAATAGGAAAAGATACTTCTTCCTTAAAAGCCCATGGACAAATATATCTTGATGTGTGACAACATCGATCTTTTAGCGGCACATGGAGGAAGTTCTTTTATGGATCAATCTTCTCGCCCTTCCACATCATCACGACATTATGTGCAGGTTGTTTGGCTGGTATCTTGGAGGAAATCAAGAATATAAAAAAGGAGATGCCCATGATTCTCAATAGGATCAGTAACATCACTGATCAGTTTGATCATCTGGATTAGCAGATAAAACAACAGTCAGATCATGGTACTGTATGCCAAAATGTACAGATCCAAATGTATAATAAGAATTGTTGGATCAAGGAAGATTCTGAGAAATTTTCAAACTATCCCTTCTAAAACTTGTACGTGTATTAGTCGCTTGGTGATATTAGAAAAGTGGATAGTGAGGTATATGATAATATGTATTAGATTTAGTGTGTGCTTGTAGGCTTTTTGTTCAATAGAGTATTAGCATTGATGTGCTCTTGTACAATTTCTAATATTTTGAGTGTTGCTTATTAGTTTATGAGTGAATTTAAAAGTCATGTTTTAAAAGTTGTAAGTGGATTTATCTTATGTGTTTGTATGTGGATTTGATTTATTTTTGAATATAAGTGATTGTTGGTGTTTGTGAAAATTAGATGTTTGAAGATGTTTAAAAATATTGAATTTGGCATACTAAGGTTTGTAGTACCTTGGTGTGTGGTGATCATTGTTAAAAAATTTGTAAAAGAAAGAATAATAAAAAATTTGGCACTGGTGCATGGGAGCCAAAACTTGGCCCATAGGCGCCAACAACCCGAGAACCTGGCGCTTACAAGCCTGAACTTGGAGCCTAAGCGCCGGTTCAGGCTTAAACCTATTTTTCATTCAAACCATCATCTTCTTCCTCCTATTTTACATGAATTTGAGCATAGGGCTTTTCTAATGCTTCTCCAATTTTGGTTCTTAAGGAAGTTTCTTAGCTTGAAAACTTTGGATTTGATCACCATAGGGTAAGAGCTTCACTTTAATGTAAATATTGTTTTATTTTCACCATTGACTCATCTCACATTGCTCTAGTGTTGAAGTTTTGGATTTATAGAAGAAATGAGTGAACATTCCTTGTTGGAAGGATTCCTACCTTAGAAAAATATTTTTGGGAGATTAAGAATATTATTTGGAATTTATGTGAAATTTTTCTTTGATTTTTATAGAGTATGGCTCCTAGGATGAAAATAGTAAAAGGAAAGGAAGTGTTCGATTCTTTGAAATTTTTCAATATGAAAGCTTAGTACAGATACAATGATACTCTCAGTTCTAAGAAGTTGACTCAAGAGATAGCTTTCTTCAATCTCAAAAAAGCTATTGAAAGTTTTATTATAACCCAACAGTGGGAAAGCTTCTGCTACTACACCTCTATAGTTATTATCTCTATTTTTCTAGAATTTTAAGCAATCCTCCAAGAAGCCTCTAATGACTAGGTATATGCTCAAGGAAGAAGTGTGGAGTTTACATTTGAGCGCATTAATGCTCGTTACTAGTTGTCAAATATTCCAAAAACATTTTTACTCTTAATTTGAGCATACTAAGGCACAGCTAAATGAGGTGATTTCATTTCTGACTGATGGAAGGGAGTTTGGAAAGTTAAAAATGACCATAAGGTAAACTTTTATGCTTCAATGTTGAATGCACCCTCCAAGGCATGACACTATTTCATTTCTGCATGACTTCTTCCTCCTAATCATTTTAGTGAGGTCATTAAGGAGAGAGTATCCTTGAACTTTTGTATTCAACAAATGAAATATAAAAATATTGGATATCTAATTTATCAAAATATGCTTATTTCTTCTAGAGGTGGAAGATTTTTCCTTTATGTAAGGATTCAAGGGTAGGATATGAGCATTATGAAGAATTATTATAGCCGCTTAAACCCATTTGTAGGACCAATGTGCATGTATATGAACTGCATGCTAGATTGAGATCAAGGGGTGGATGTTCGAATATTCCTTCTACCTCTACTACCAGACCATCTACCTCTGGCACTTCTACTAAAACTTCAGTGACTCTTGATGATCTTCATAGTCATTATTAGGAACTCGTGCATGATATTGCATATCTACAAGGTAAAGCAACTAATATTGATGATACATTTAATCACATTCAAATATATTTGAAACTCAAACATGATTATGATACCAGTTTCAATACCTCTGTAGTGAATTTTTTTCGAGGAGATCACAATGTTCAGTTTCCATCTAATCATCCATGTCTGAATTATGAACAAAAGAGCCATATGGATGAGAATGAGGATATTTGTTATGAGATAGATGAAGATGATGATGAGGAATACTATCTATGTTATGTATTTTGTTTGTTATGTTTCTTTAGATATATTTATTAAAGTTATTAGATGTTCTGAACTCTTAGATGTAGTAATTGTTGTGAGTGTTTTAATTTGGATTTATCACTATTTTTTTGCTTATACTACTTATTGTTTGTATTTACTGCACAACTATTTGTTTTTTAACTCTACAATTGAGAACTCCTGTACTTAGCATTTTCTTTTTATATACATGTTAATCAAGCTCTACTGCTATTGTATACCTATTTTTAATGCCTACTTACTTTCATATTAAACCATTTTTACAAAAATCATTATTTTTTATTTTCTTCCTCCATTTATATTTTCTGTATTAAATGTCTCAACCTGTTAAAAAATTTAAATTTGGGGGAGGGAGAAAAACTTTTGAAAAACCTACTTTTATTTGTCCTTAAGAAACTATATTCAATAAAAATATCTTTTTAAAAGAATATGAGGGATGTTTTGTTATTAGAGAACTGTATTTTCTTGACTCTATAGATGTTGTGGTAGACTTAAGTAATTTTTTGGTGATAAAGGTTAGCTTTAAGAATTAAAATATTAAGTGAAAGGGAATAGGAATATGATTTTACTATTAAAAGTAGAAAATAATTAGTCTTTTTGAAATACTGAGGATCTTAGATCTATATTTTAAAGAATTGAGACTTTATGAAAAGTCATTTTTGAAAACTAAAACAAATTATCAAGGTAAAGAAATGTGATGATCTTTTGACTTTAGAAGGAGAATAGTGAAGTTCAAAATCATTTAAGGTTGATCTAGATATAGCAGTTCTCACTGAGAAAAAGAAAAGAAAAAGAAAAAAGTGTATGTGAAAGTGATGAGAAGCTTGAGAGGATGCCTAATTAAAAATTGGTTTCACTTAAATCATTTTAAAGAAAGAGGCTTTACCACATTTCTGAACTTTTATTTTCTAAAAGTATTAGTTTAACTTTCCTATTAGAGTTCTCTCAAACTCTATCTGTTACTTTTCTGAGATTCCTATGTATTGCAAACTACAATTAAATTTTGAAATGAATGGAAAATTAGAATTCCTTGACTTGATTACGAAATATTCTTATGCCTTATTTCTAGCCTGAATTTCTGGATTTTCTTTTAAGTCATAACTACTACATTTATAGGACAAAACTATAGGGGTATTTAATGAAGTCATAACTACCACATGTAAATTTATTTAATTTTTCAAGAGAAGTAAGTTACTTAAGGACAAGTAACAAATAAGTTTAGGGGATTTTGACAAGCCTAAAATATGTTACTTTTATTTGCACATTTAATACATATTTTTAAAAATATTGTGCTTTAATGAAAAATATTTTTGTCATTTTTCATTGTAGGTACACTAAATGGAACAAGGATCCAATGTAACAAACAAAGAGCAATATGGAGTCAAAGAAAGCAAAAAGGCCAAAGTTGACCTGATGCCTAAGAGCTCAACAACAGAGAGACTAGCGCTTAAGCACCAGAATTTGGTGCCTAGGCTACAAAAATGGTTTTCTAGATGGTTCAGTGAATGTGGATAAAATTTGATGAGGTTTTTGAAGTGACTCTTGGTGATTTAGAGAGCTCTATTTAAAGAGACTTTTGGAGAGCCTAGTTGAGAGTCTTTTGAGAGGAAGAGCTTCTGGGAGAGAGAGAAAAGTGCTTGGAAATTCATGGAGGCTTGAAAGATTTCCTTGGTGGCTTCCTTAGATTTGAAGGAGAAGAGGAGAAGTGAGGGATATCTTTTTCCCTACAGTTCTAAGTGAGATTGGAGTGGAATTGTAAAGAGAGTGAGTGATTCAAAAGAACTAGAAGGATTTCTTGGGAAGGAGTTTAAGATAAGCTGTTTATTTTTTTTTAACTTTTTGTAAACTTATATTTATTTATAAGTCCATGTGTTGTTATGTCTTCCCCAAGAGATCTGAATATTTTCTTTTGTCTTTCTCCTTACAATGAGGAATAATTATGTGTAGGAATAAAGTTTAGTAGAAGTACTTTTATTTAGATAAATTGGGATGATTTAAACTCTGTACTTAATTTACTTATCGATATAGCCAATTGATTTATTAAAATTTATTGTTAAACATAATGACCCAAAAGGGCTATGCTTTCCTTTATATAGTAAGAATCACTTTTAGTCTCATGGATGAGAGTGTAGTCAATGGGGTTAAATATAAATAAATAGGGAAATAAGTTTAGTTGGGCCTAAATTGTAGATTTTAGTGACAGGCTAAAAGTTCCAATTTTATCTAGATGTTTGGAACCTAAAGCGAGATGTCAGCCTTTAGGTGAATGGGAACTCAAGAGTGATAGCTAGTATCTTCCGAGCCTAACCATAGGTTGAGAGACTTAACTCTGGATTAGGTAATGCTCTTTATGCACTTGAGAGAGGTGAAAAATAAGTATGCTCCTATTTGGTACAAAACATTAATTATATTTAAAATTATTAGATTCCTATGCTCAATATATTCTCAATTCAAGGGGAAGATTGTGTTATACAATTTTGACTCTTCTATACATCATTAGTTTCGAACTGCTTAGTGGTAACTTTAAATTTTAGCCATTTTAGATAATCTTGCATTTGTATTCTGCATTTTCTTAGCATACCTAGCATTACTTTTAAATTCTTGTAGGATTAGCTAGCACATAAAATACTTTCATCATTTCCTAAATAAGTTAACTACAGTTTAAAAAGAATTTTACTATAGTCAACTTATAAGAGTTTTGCCTATCCCTGTGGAATCAATATTGAGGAACCATTAGAGAACTATTTTGCTCGAAATAATACATAAACTTGCATAGTACCATTAGTGTGTAAGCTATTTTATCAACTTAACATAATGTTTAATTTTTCATGCTAGCCGCTTAATATAAATTTGGGTCAAGATTTTGGCCATCATTCAGTACTTAGATAATTACGTAATTACAGGTTGATTCAATGTGTCAGGCAGAAAGTATGAATATTAAGAGAAATTCAAAGAATTTTTCTATACAATGAATATAGCAATGATTTATGTAGTCAATGAATTCTATGCCAACTACTTTGAGGTTTAAGATGATTTGGTATTTGTGAGGGCAAAGCAGGTGAATATCTCCCCTTCTTGCATTAATGCATTATTTTCATTGGGAGATATCACCGAGAGTTTATACTCTAACATTGCCTCTACTGATTATGAGTTAAATTAGATCATCAGATTCTTGACCAATGGGCGAGGGGTTCTAAAGGTAAGGAATGATGGTAAGGTAAACTTTTCTTCATCTAAATGATTGCACCATCCAAAGCTTGACACCACTTCGTTTCAACCAAACTTCTACCCTTCACTAAATTGAGTGAGGTTACGAGAAAGAGCTACTATCAACTATTGCACCCGAACTATGAAATATGAATATATAAGACCTCTAATTTATCATTATATTATCAAAGATGCAAAGGGAGGATAAACTTTTGGTTTAGGACATCCTTCCACTATTTTTTCCCTTTGTTATGAGTTTGTGGTTACTTTTGATGGAGGGGAGGACCTACTGCATCCATTGAAACCCATTTCCATGGCCAATGTTAATTTTTATAGTAAACGTGCTACTTTGGGGAGCTGATCAAGCCTTCTCAGACTTCCACAACTTATTCCTACCTCATCCTTCCACTAGCATAGCTTCTATGTTAGAAAATTGAAGATGATGAAGGGTGAAATCTCCACTATTCATACTAAAGTTTAAGATATTACTGACCATTTGGGACATATATATATCATAGACTAAATGAAATATGATCACACTGTCAGTTTTCATGCTGCTCAAGTGGAGATATATAAAAGGAATCAGTAGATCTGTGGGGAGAACAAAGTGGGGTTCCCGATATGCCTACCTTACAAGATTTATGAGGATAGTAGGCAGGTGAAGGAGGATGAGGATGAGGAAGAATATGGTGGTGATCATGATGGTGGTGATGATGAAGAAGAGGATGAGGAGTGATTATTTATTTATTTATTTATATGGATGTACTGGAGTATATTTTTATTTTTTATTGTTGCTATTGCACTCTCTTAATTAGTTTATATTTTCTTTGTGTACTACTTTCCTATCTATTTATTTTAATATTTAAACTTTCTCAGGTATAGTTTCATTTTAATCATGTTTAGATATGATTTACTTGCTACTACATATATGTTTTTTCTGCTTATACCAGACAATTTTATTGATAGACACATGTCGTAAAAGGTATTTCTCCACTATTTTCTCCCTATCATTATTCATGTTTTACATTGCTTAATATCTTCAATTTTAATTTTGGGGTTAGAAAAGTCTTTTATAAGCATAAATTTATTTGTCCTCAATAACCTGTATTTAAATTGTTATGTTTTAAAAGGATTTGAGGTATGTGGTGTCAACATGAATATACTGCAATTTTGAAGAAGTAAAGACATAGTATCTTTTTTTTAAATTATACTAAATTACTTTTTGTTCAACAATAGAAATTTTTTTCACTGATTAATTTTAAAAAGAGTTTTATATTTGCAAAACTAGGAATCCTTAAATAAACATTTTATAAGAATTGAGCTTCTCTTAAAATCATATTTTCAACTAGCATATTAAAATTTGAAGTTTAAAAGTAGAGGAATGTGGTATGTTTTAATTTAGGAAGATGGTAGTGGAATGTAAAAATATTAGAGGCCTATCCAGATAAAGAAATCATCCTACTAAGGATTGAAATACAAATCCTAAAGAAAGAAAAATAGTGATTAAAAAAATATTGAGAGAGGAAAAGCTTGAGGAGGAGCCTTATTAAAAATTGGTTTCACCATGTTATTTTTCAAGTTGAAGCTATATTACATTCCTAAGCTACCTGTATTTAAGATATATCAGTAAGTTTTTTTAAATGAAGAGCTTAAATTTTATTTTTCCACCATCTAAACTACCTTAGTTAAGAAGTATTAATTACTTTTTAAAGTAAACATGAAATTAGGTTTTCCTTGTTGAATGAAAGGTTTTCTCATATAGTAAGGTTAGACATGCTTAATAAAGTTATTCTAAATTTACACTTCGAATTTTTTAGGTAAAATTGTTGCTAATTTTAATAAAATTGATTCCCTGAAATTAGATAAATTTGGTATTAATATTCTATTGTTACTAGAGGACAAGTAAAGCTTAAGTTTGTGGAATTTTAATGTGGAGAAAAGAATGCTAATTTTTTTTAATATTTTACACATTTTTATGAAAGAAATTACACTTTATAGAAAGGTATTTTATATTTTTCTTGCAGGTGCAACAAGTAATAAAAGTTGAGAAAAATAGAAAAAAAATGTAGCAAAATAGAGGTGACTTGGAGCTAAGGAGGACCTAAGTTACTTGCGCCTTGGTGTCAGATTAGTTGCAAGCCTAGGCATTAGTCCCACTCTGAGAACCTGAGAGGCTGGCACCTAAGTGCAAAGAGTAGGTGCCAAGGTACCACTACACCAGCACCTTGGTGCAAGACATTTGGTCTCCTAGGCACCTACATAAGAATAAGTAGACACAGAGACTAGAGCCTAGGGACCAACCCCATGACTACAAAAACTCCATTGAAAGTTTTCAAAAGTTCCTTTACATGATGCGAGGAGTTATTCATTCAAGGAGAGGAGCTATTATGGGGAGTTTTGACAGCCTTTTGAGAGGGCTCTCAGACATTTTGCTTTGGGATAGAGGAAAAGATTTTTTGTAAGAGAATTAGAGATAATTTTAATTGTAAATTGAAGAGAGACTTGAGGAGAGCAGTAAAGCGGCTAGAAGATCTTTTGGGAAGCATTCTCAGAACTTTGTAAGGGGAAAAATATAAGTGTTGGTAGTCTTGTCATTATATTTCTGTAAGCACAATTCTACAATGGATTTACTTATTTTCAAAGATACTTTGAGATGTTCTCTCAATGCTTTATGAGTAGTCATTTTATCATGTTCCTTATGGTAATTAAGTAGGAAGTGTCAGAATAAAATGATGCTTTCAATTTTTTTTAAATCCTTAATATGATGAGTAACAATTTTTCATTTACTTTTTATTTTGTATATGTTATTAGTAAGAATGTGTTGTGACCCATAATAAATCAGGAGAGTTAGGGAAGAACAACTAGGATATTCACATTTATCTATAGGGTGCGGTGAAGTGCTTTGCAGGGAGATGCAAATGTTAAGGAAGTAATCCTTTATGGATTCAAGTTGGGGTTTAAGGAATTAAAAGGAAATTAACCAATCTTCTATATGCACTTGGAGTGGGGAAAGAAGAGAGTTGCTCCTATTTGTCACTAGCCTCATTCACAATTTGCATTTTTCATTTCCTTCAACCACTTAGATCATTGCAAGGGAATGTACCTTTATAATTGAATTCTCAATAATCCAACTATCTTTAGTAGAATTTTTGTAGGAGTAAACCTTTAAGAATAGTTTGTAATTCAGTCAGACGAGTCAGTACAACTTTAAACCTATTTAATTTCCAAGCTAACAACAAATATAGTAGGCTATAACTTTTCCTAAACTTAAACACTATGCTCCCTATGGGTTTAATAATTGGGACTCAAAAGTCCTTTAATACAAAAGTGATACGTACGCTTACATAAGTAGCTAGAGTGCAAGTGCACCTAGACTTAAATTATGGCCGCATGAAGGCCTATTCTTTGATTGAGGATATGGCTAGCAACAATTTTCAATGGCCTTCTAAAAGTGTGAACCCCATAAAGTTAAAATTTGTACAAGACATGGAAGTGCTTTTTATTTTAACTTCTCAAGTAGCTATTATATACAGAAGGCAAGATCAGTGTGGGATAAATGATACAACTAGAAAATATTCAACTTTTCATATGTATTTAAGGCTTATATTTGGTGATATTGCACTTTAAAAAAAGGTATTTTCATATATTCAGACAGGTATACTAAGCATAAGCATTTGGAGATTAAAGGATGCAAAAAGTAAAAAATTTGGAGTCAAAAGGGGTATTTTCCAAGTATTAAACTGGCTTTTAGCACTAGAACTGGCACCTAAGCACTATAATACAGAGAAGGCAACGCCTAGGAACCAGATTTTGGTGCCTAGGAGCTAGAGACGGTTATTTTCATAAATGCATTAAATTTGGACTGATTTTGAAAAGGTGCCTATGGAGATTCTTGGGAAATTCATCCATGCATTATAAAAGAGTATTTGTAGGTTAAAAACGTGTTGTGTGTTGATTGTGAAGTTGTCGGGCGTTAAGTTCCAAGTTGTGGGAGAGTGTTGCAATTTTCTCTAAGTGTTATAAGAGGAGAAAGGAAGTGAGAGATTGCTTAGTCCTTACATTTCTACTTGATTCAAAAAAACATCAAGAGATTTTCTTGGGCAAGAGATCAAGTTAAGTTATTTTATAAGCCGACAAGTTACCCTATTTAATTTGAAAAATTAAATAAGGTTTATATTAAGATGGGTTCATGATTTTTTAAATTAAATTTCTATCATTATTATTTAATGATAAATCAATTTTAAAAATTCAATAAAATGTAAAATAATGTTTTAATTAACAAAATTATCTTTATATTTTTATTAAACCTCTCTGAATTTAGACAACTCAAAGAAAAAAACTTTGTATTTTTATGATTCTTAATTTATTTATTATAATTCTTTTAATGGGAAAATAAGGAAAATTCATTTTTAAGGTTTTAAAATATTATTTCTAACTTAGAAAAATTAGGAAAAATATCCTAATGAGTTCTAAGTGATCAAGAAATAATTAGACACCTTTTAAAACATTTTTGAATTTTTAAAACTTTATACTATTTTTAATTATTTTTAATTTAAAATATAGCTAAAAAAATAAGTATTTTATCAAAAATACCTTTTATTTTTCTAAGTGATTATGATCACAAGGAACTCAGAAAACCACTTTTCATAATTTTCCTAAGTGTATTTAAGTTAATTTAAATATATTTGTACAAAAAAAATAAGATTTCTTAGAAAATCAACTTTAATGCTCAAACATAATCAAATAATGTTTAAATTTTTACAGTGGATCAACATGATTTTTTTACACAGTGTGGAATTGATTTTGTTAACTTTTTATTAGTATTTAATTTACATAAATTAAAGCAATATATACACATTTAATTAACTATAGAAATGGACAAAATAATTTAAATCATCATGACTTTTTTTTCTAAGCTTCTCTAACCCTAAGAAACCTACTAAAATTATTTTCATAAATTTTTAGGTGGTATTTTAATTTATATAATTAAAATAAGTCAAAATGGCCATCCTAGTTTGAAAATTAGGGTTAGAGACAAAGAGATGTCCTCTGACCTTGGAAAAATTATAGAGCATCCCCTCTATCATAAGGAATGAACCCTAAAAATTTCATGCCCTGTTAAGCAACGCTTGATCATAATTAATTAAAAAACTCCAAAGAGTATTTAATTCATTAAAAATCAGTTAGTTAACAAATAATTTTTATTTTTAGTTCACGTTAGTGTCCTCTATTAACTAAGCAAGAGGGTATTTTTATTTTATTTTTGCAATTTTTTCTAGAGAAAGTTATGAATTTTTAAATTTATGGTATTTAAATAAATCAAATAAATCCATTTTTTCTATTTAAATGTGTGACGCTGACTAGATCATGGGCAGCTCTGAAAGACCACGCGACGCTCCTCCATTCAACGCCGCCAGCCACCTCAGTTACCACACGATGCGGCCTTTCGTTCCATTTGCTTGTCCGACTTGATCTCCTCCTTCCATCCAATACACGTGCGATTGGATGACATTAGTTCATTGTCCCCAAATGAGCTAACCTGAGAACCGTCTACACTAAAACTTTAAGATCTTCATCTAGACTCAGCAAAATTGCATGGGGTTTGTTTCTAAACCTTCATCTACTTAAGACAAGCATATCTGTACAGCTTATATGGTATGAAATACAGTAAATATGTATGGAGAATCAAAATAGGCTCAGATTAGGGTTGAGGTTCAATATCTTTGTCTGAGAGGTGAGGCCTCAGTCAGATGGTTGTAGCAGCTTCGATTAGATCCAACAAACATCAAGTTGAAGTCCCATGTCTTGATGAATTTTCTAGGTATGATTTCGATCAAAGTGGATTTCGGGTGTTGGTCTAGAGTGATGTTAGAGGCTTTATGTGATGGGGCTATTATAGGAAATCAACTTCTCTCACTCAGGAGATGGTGTGTAACAATTAATTGAAGTTTGGTTCAATGTGGAGCTATGAAGAAATCTGTCCTAGTTTTTGGGCGAATTTTAGTGAATAGATTGGCTCTAGCAATATGTGGTAAAGAGCAGGGGAATTACACTTAGGAAGGTTTGAAGAAGCTCTGGTGAGATTTTGGCAGAGGTTCCCCAACGTTTCAAAATTTTTTTCCTTTCACCGTGGAGAGCACCATTTATAGTCATGGATGCTCAGTGGAGCTCAAGGCTGGGACTTGGGTGCTAAAGCATGCTGAGGAAGAGGGAAGAAAGGCTCTAGTGGACAATGGGAGTGAGCCAAGTGAAGGAGGTTTAATTTTGATTTTTTGACATTTGGGGCTCATTTAGGCTGGCTATTTCTGGCGGCTGAGGTGGTGGATGGCCAGGGTTCAATCACTTCTTGGCTCAGAGAGGTCAGGGGGTGGCCGATGATGGCTAAACTCTAATGGTATGGCATGATGGAAAAGTTAATTCAAGTTTATACCAAAAATGGGTAAAATCCCTTTAAATCAAGGGACCATTGCTCCATAACTCTTTCAGGCTGTGCTAGGTGGGTCTAGCTTGGTCACAAGGATCCATTTTGTGGTAGTGGTGTCATTAATTTGGTCACTTAGGCACGACTTAATCAATTTGGGTCAAATTGGCTTGAAGTTGAGTTTGAGTTGGGCTAGTGATGAGGGGTGATTTAGTGTGACAATTTTTATAATATTTTTCAATATTACAAAATTACACACGACAGATATATAATAAATATGCAATGTAATCCAAACAAAAATACTCTTTATGTAAATAATTTATCTTTTAAGTCTCTTTTTAAACTGCCATATCCCCTTTAATATCAATGTAATTTTACGTATCGCTCGAGTAATAAAGGGCTCTAATCGAGTACAAGATATCAATCCCACAGGGAAGTTGGAAGATTCTTAAGTAAATTATAAAAATTATTTTATAACAAAAACAAAAACAAAAGTTAATGTAAAGTGCGAAGTTTGAAAATTAACTACTCAAGTGAATGCTAATTAAAATGCAGATGTAAGACTCCTGAAGTTAAACTAAACTAAATACTAAACTTTCAAAAGTAAAATTACGAAAGATAAACAAAGTTTTTGTTGTGACGGAAAGCTCAAATCTAAGAAAACATCCTTCTCCTTTATAATGAGTGTATGAATTATGAAGAAATTGAAATTATTTGAAAAAAATATATATAAACTATTTGTGCTAATAGGAATAATCCTATTCCATACCCTCTTCCGAGTGCTATAAGGAAACTTGAGTAATCAAGAGTTTGGTTCCTAATCCCGTGGTCAGGCTGGGAGGATACCGACTGCCACTCCATAGCTCCCACTACTCCATCCTTCGAGGGCTAACAATCTCGCATTAGTTTCCAATCAATTAGACTAAATTGGGGAGTTTAATTGTCACCTTAAAATCTCCAATTCTGCATCTAATAAAGTATATTTCTCTATTTTTTTGCACCTAATCCCATGGATGACATTCTCTCCCATGAAATCAAATGTGATTCTCCTTATTTTGTAGAAATCATATCTCATTTAAGAATATATGTCTCTCAACAATTTTTAACATTTCAATTGGCCAGATTGAAAATTAAATGAAGATCGGAGTTCAAATCATCACAAATTATTATAATTTAAAATTGTGGAAAATAAAATCTATTCTTCACAAAATCATATCTCAATGTAGGGAGGGAGAAAAAGAAGACTGCTCAAAATTCATGAGAAGGATACGATAAATCATAGATTTCATATATAAAAAAAAAATTACAAAATAAAATAAATAAAAATACAACTTATCTCGCAATCCTTCCAGTGTGAATCCCTAAGAGATTCTCTCTAAGCCTTTCTCTCTTTACAACCCCAATTCTTTCTTAGAAGTGTAATTGAGAAGAAATCCCTTACCTTCCCTCTCCTCTTACTAGTATAGAATAAAATTTCCTCTTCTCTCTTTATCTTTAACTCATGCCCCCTCTTTCTCTCTCTCACGCCACCCCCTTTCTCTCTCTCATGCCACCCCTTATCTCTCTCTAATGCCACCCCCTTCTCTTTAAGTTTTCTTCTTTTATTTTGGGCCACCTCCTTTGGAAAAGAATTAAAAATTCCCTAAAAAATTTTCTCTAAAAGTCAACTCTTTTAAATTTAAAAGAGGTGTCATTTGATTGAAGAGTCATATCCCTTCATAAATGAACCTTTCAAAGTGTCTAAATGCATTCAATTACACCAAGAGGTGTGTAGAACAAGTGTCCCTTTCAAAATTTGAGCATAATTCATCTCGAACCGCCTTAACTTGAAGAAGTCGTCCCTGGCACATCATGCTCTAGAATCCTAAATTTCGTTGTTTTGGCTCCAAATTTTGTCCTTTTTATCATTTTTTCTCCAACTGCCTAAAAATTATATACCTGCAAGAAAAATGCAAAAATGTCCTTACTTAATTGTAATATCACCAAAAATAAGCATAAAATAGGAACTTAAAATAATATATTATTTTGGTGTATCAAAATCCCCCAAACTTAAATGTTACTTATCCTCAAGTGAGACTTTTATTACATAAAAGCATATGTCTTAGGATAGAGATTATCTTATAACTTCTATACTTTTGTTTATGAAATAGAATAACAAAATTTAAGTAAAAGCCTTTAATATCTTAGATTCAAACTCTAAGTCCAGGAATACTTAGTGATCAAATTTAAGATTCATGAATCTCTATTCATTTCACGAAGAATTGAAATTTATCATATCAAGGATACTTACAACATTCCTATGAAAAAGAACTTCATGAAAACTTTACTAGGAATGTTACTAATACTTGAATACAAGTTTAGAAAATGTGATAAATCTCTTTCCTTAAGTTGATTCAAGTGAAACCAATTTTTTATTAGGCATCTCCTCAAGCTTCTCCTCACATATTGTTCTTTTCTTTTTCTTTCTTTTTTTTCTTTTCTTTTAGAATCAGTTCAATCTTTTATTTTCTTTTTCTTTTTCTTTTCAAGTGAGGATTACTATATTTAGATAACCTTTAATAATTTTAAATTTCACTTTACTCTTCTTAAAGTCAAAATTCTATACCTTTCTTCACTTCATAATTTCATATTAGTTTATGACTTTTCATAAAATCTCAGTCTTTTCTTCTTACATGAAACTCTAAAATTTTTAATACTTCAAAAATATAATTTTCTTTACTTTAAATAGAAAAAACATAGTCTTATCCTATCATACAAAATATCTTTTACTTTAGAATTGACCTTCATAATATAAAACTTTTTACTAAATTTACTACAATATTTATAAACAAAAATATTTTCATTTAAAGATCTTAATATCCTAGGCCATGTTAAATTAATTTTAAAAATATAGTTACTTAAGGACAAATAGAATTTAGTTTACTCCTTTTCAAAATAAATTTTTTCTTTCCCCCAAGTTTATGTTTTTAAGTGATTTTAAAGATATTTTTAGTATAAAATTTAGTAGGTGAAAGAAAACAGTAAATGCATGAAAATAAAAACTAACCTGTAGAAGATTTTTGATTATGAAATTGTGCTCCAGTATACTACAGGTACTAACTGTAAAACTACCCACAGACTTTAAATAATTAAATAAAACATAATATATTCTAGAGAACTTATAGAGAATTAAAAACATAAATACAAAAATTGAAAAACTAAAATGAAAATACTAAAAATGCAGATTCAGTTCAAAACACAACATAAAAGTTTTTATTACAACAAGTTTCAAATGAAAGTACATAACAATATAAGCATAAACAACAAACATAAATCAAAACAAACTAAACTAAACTCATAAAATGTCAATCTTCATCTTCTTCCTTTTCATCATCAGATTCTTCTTGTTCTACTTCATCATCATCATCATCATGAAAGGGAGTATAGGGAGTGAAATTGGGGCAAGCATGAAAGTCCACAGTAGGTTCACCTCTAAGATGTCTTACCATGACATTCTCAAAATCAATTTCATGTTGAACTCTCCACTACAGATATTCATCATTATATGCATTTCTTTCTCCTATTTCTCCCAACTGAGTTTGAATATTGATTATCTCCATTTATTGAATCATCAGTTGGTCCATAATCTCTTCAAGCGATGCAGATTCAGAAGTAGATTCCCATTGTAGCAGATGTAGAGAGCATATCCCTTCTTTCACTTCTAGATTCAACAAATGATTCTACTCTTTGAATAATATGCCTCCTAATCAGATTCTGTGGATGTAATCTTTCTTCATTTCTATGGGATTCTACTTATGATTGTTCACATAGAGTGAAAATCAAGGCAGGGTACCTCAAACCTCAAGCTGTAGAACTACCAGCTATACTCCGAGCATGCTAAACTATAAGTGCACCAACTTCTATTTCCTTCAAGTTCTAAATCCAATAGTTTAGTACAGTTCTGTCTTTAGTAACATCAGTCAAATGATTTGTTGGCAATAGTCTGGCATAAATGAAGTGGTGTCATACTTTTGACTGAATAGTGAAAATGGAAGTAGGGAAGTTAACTATCTTGTTATTCTTATTTTTTCATTCCCCTCTTCCATCCGTAAAAAATGCAATCATTTCCTCTAGTGATGAATTAGTTATCATAAATGCAACGTATTAATTGAAAAATATGTTTCTCAGCCCATAAAAAGAATTGATCCTTTCAACAAAAAATTTGACCTGCTTACCTCTCACTAAGACTTGATCTTCAGAAGTGAACCTCAGGTTTGCATAAAAATCTAGAGCTATCAGGACAATTGCTAAGACAGTGAAGTAGCATAATCTTTCCCAGTTCCTGGAAAAATCAGTCTCTCAACCTCACCACTAGGGTTTGCATATGGCTGTTCTTTGATCATTCTTTTTGTCTCCATTTGAGTATTGTAACTATGTTGGGCTCTGAAACTAACAAATCTTTATGCATCAAAATCCTCAGATTGCCTTCCTCTCTTAACTCTGAGAGCTATTTGAAAATTCTACAAAAGTCTAAATATAGTCTAAATAAATCACTAAATCAAAAATATAACTCCTCAAGCAAGATTATTTGGTAAGAAACTTTTCACCATGAGTTCACTCCAAGATTTTTCATAAAAAATCCTAAATTTCAGATCTCCCAAATCCATGGTGAAAATAAAAAATTTCTAATATAAAGTAAAGCTCTTACCAAGAGAAGATGAAATCTATGGTTTTTAGCCTTCGAGACCTTCTCTTTCGCCCACAATGTGATGCCCTAGATTAATGTCTTGAGGAAGGAGACAACGTATGCAACAATAATGGATTTTATCCATGTGATTTCGAGGTTTTCTATTCAATAAGGCATGTTCAGACTTTTGGCGCATCATGCACCAAGGCTCTGTAAATTGGTGCATCATGCGCTAGAGCTTAAATTCACCAGATTTTGGTTTCTGTGGAAATATGCTCTGTACTGCTTTACGTCAACCTTTATTTAACTCAAATAAACATTTCTAAGCATTGATAAACATCACATTAACACCAAAATTTCACAAAAAACAAGAAAAAACTCACATTTATATATAAATCCATGTTATTAACAACTAACATTTTTTAAGCCAACAAACATCAAATTTAGTGTTCTGATGCAAACCAACATCCTAACTCTGAAATTTAAACATCAAAATTCATAACATAAACATAAATAGTGTTCATTAGAAAGGAAAGGCAATCCAACTCAACAAACTAAAACAAATAGTACTAAAAAAAATATTCTGTGAATAATTTAAGATCAAACAATTTCTTCACTATCGTCCTCAAAGATATCTTTCATAGATTGGTAATGCTAATATAGGTTGTAGAAGGGTCAAAAATTGAATTTCATCAGTTGAATTTTCCTCCTCAATCCAAGAATGTTTCTTAAACATACATACCAATCCATCTTCAATATGCCCTCTATCTTCAAAATGTTCCTTTAGTCTCCAATCCAGATGAGCCAGCATTTGAGTAATATTTCCAATTATGTGCATGAGATTCTGCACTTCTTTCTCTATCTTCTTGATCCTCATTGAAAGTGCACTCGAGTTGTAGTAGGGCTGAACATGTGATGAATTCTGAGATCTTTGATCCATCAGTACATTCATATCATTTTCATCTTCCATTCCAATACAGTTGCAATAGACTTCTGGATCCATAAGCTTCCAAAGAAGTAGCGCTCTTTCCCAACTTTCATAAGGTACTTGCGATTGACTGCATAGTAGAAAAATGGTGGATGGATTTCCCAATATAGTTGTAGATCCATTCACAATCAAACCCAAAATTGATTTCACACTTATAGCTCCAACATCAATATGTTTTCTATTTTGAATACAGTAGTTCAGAATGACACTCTCCTTAGTTACCTTAGAAATTTTAATGGTAGAAAGTAATTTTGATGCAATAAAGAGGTGTCAGGCTTTTGAAATTGGATTTAAAAATGATGAAGGAAAACTTACAAATCCATCATCTCTGGTCTTTCAATTCGCTTCTTCATCTGTCAGGTAGTGGTAGAGTTCATTCATATTCTTTCTTGTAGGGTTAAGGTTTGCATAATAAAAGATAGGCACACTTTCAATCATAAATATCTCGTTTATTATTAAAGAAGTAAACTGCACTAATTTGCCTCACACGTAAATAATTCCTTGGTTGATACAATGAAGATTTGTACAAAATTATTTTACTATGGAACAACAACTGCGGCAGTAGTATAACAAAGCACTTCCCAATGCCTCTGCGCAATAGTCTTTTCTACTTGAGTATTCCGTGTGTTGAATCTTTGATTCACAAATCCTTTTTCTTTGAAAAGCTCTTCTTCATAAGAACTCGATCATGTAATTTCTGTGCATCAAAACTGACAAACTTTCTCTGGTTGAAAATTCCAAATCTAATGGAGTTTTTAGAGTGGGAATCCATAGGATATGAAAAATGGTGACTCTTCCCTCATTCCCCCCCCCCTAAAATATGGTTTGAAGTCAGTTTTTAGGAGTTATATGGAAAAGAAGCAGCCAAAAACTGCCATTTGTCACGTTTTAAACTTTTTCGGACCTGCGGCGCATCATTCGCCAATCTGGCGCATCATGCACTAGCTCTCTGGAAAGTGGCGCATAAAGTACTAATTTGGCGTGTCTTGCGCCAGTTCCAAAATTTTTGTCGTTTTGATTTCTATCCAATAAATTCTCAAATTTTCCAAAAAATTAGGCAAGTAAAGATGTTTCTAAATATTTTATCAAATACATGAACTACATAAAGATATAAACATAAATATAAGTAAAATATTTCAAACAAAACAAACTTAAAAACTAACTAAACAACGATACATATGGGTTGCCTCTCACAAAGTGCTTATTTTAATGTCGTCAGCCTGACATTCCAGTCTTATTATGGGAGACCCAACATTACAGTCTCTTTAAAAGCTGATCTTTGACCATCAAAATATGTTTTTTTTCCTGTGCCCATTCACTTTAAATATTCTTCGAGCCTTGGGGACTTTAATATTAACTGCCCTGTAGAGATAGAATTTTATAACTCTGAATGGTCATTTCCATCTAGACTTCAATTTTCTAGGAAATGAATTCAATCTTGTATTATATAATAAAACTTCCTATCTAGGTTCACATTCTTTTTTTATTATCTTGAGATCATGCCATTCTTTCATTTTTTTCCTTATAAATCCTCGCATTATCGTATGATTCATTTCTAGTTTCCTTAAGCTCATTAAATTACAATAATCTTTCTCACCATCTTCTTTCAAATTGAAATTTAATTCTTTCATCCCCAATAAGCTTTATGTACAAATTTAACTAGCAAGTGACAAGTTTTCCCAAAAATTAATTTATAAGGGGACATTGCTATCGTTGTCTTATAGGCTATCCTATATGCCTATAATGTATTATCCAATCTTGAAGACCAATCCATTTTACTATGATTAACACTCTTTTCCAAAATTCTCTTAATTTCACGATTAGATTCTTCTGCTAAACTACTAGTCTGAGGATTATAAGCAGTTGAAATTTTATGCATTATATTATATTTTTCCATGAACCTTGAACCTGTTGCACTCCTAAAATAAGATCCTCCATCAATAATAGTTACTCTCGGCATTTCATATATTGTAAAAATATTTTTAATTAAAAATTTTGAAACACTTCGAGCATCACATCGAGGTAAAGAGATTGCTTCAATCCATTTTGAAATGTAATCTACTGCAATCAATATACATATATTTTTGAATGAGGGTATAAATGGTCCCATAAAATCCAATCCCCATGCATCAAAAATTTCACTTTCCAAATTAAAATTTAGATGCATTTCATTTCTTCTTGAAATATTACCTACTCTCTGCACCGATCACATGTTTTAATATATATATATATTAACATATCTTAATAGAGTATGCCAATAAAATCCAGATTGTAAAATTTTTTGAACAGTTATATCATTCCCAAAATGTCCTCCAAGTTCAGAATATTGACATTTTTGAATAATTTCCATAATTCCTTTAAAAGGCACACATTGTCTCATCATTAAATCTTAACATTACTTATATAAATAAGGATCATCCCAAAAATAAGATTTTGCATCATGAATGAATTTCTTTTCCCACTGTTTTGTTAGTCCATATGGTAAAATAACACTAACAATATAATTTACAACATTAACATACCAAGGTATTTCCCAACCTTTTACAGCAAAAAGTCGTTCATCAAGAAAATTTTCATTAATTTATTTTTCTAAATCAAGTATTTCTTCTTGCTCTAGCCTAGACAAAGGATCAACAATTTTATTATCAATCCCTTTCCTATCGACTACTGTAAAATCAAACTCTTGTATCAGAAGTACCCATCTATTTAATCTTGATTTAACATCCTTATTTTGCATCAAATATGTAATAGTTGAATGTTCAGTATGCACAACACATATAACACGAATCAGATATGATCTAAACATATCAAAAACATACACAATAGCTAATAACTCTCTTTCAATGGTGGTGTAATTCATTTGAGCATCATTAAGATTCTTACAACATTATATTTAACTTTTAAAATTTTATCATATCTCTGCCCTAAAACAGCTCCCATTACATAATCACTAGCATAACACATTAATTCAAAAGGTTTCTCCCAATCAAGTGAAACAATTATAGAAGCAGTGATCAAATTTTCCTTTAAAGTTTCAAATGCTTTAATGCAATCTTAATTAAAGTCAAATTTTGTATCTTTTTCTAGAAGTTGGCATAAAAGTTTAGTAATTTTTGAAAAATCTTTAATGTATCTCCTGTAAAATCCAGCATGTCCTAAAAGTACAGGTTCATCATAACTAGTATTTTTTGTAGGATCTACTTTCAAGTCATTTAGACATATTTCGGAAGAAGTTCTAAATACAAAAAAATCATCCATAAAGACTTCAATCTCTTTTTCAATCAAATTAATGAAAATTGACATCATATATCTTTGAAATGTTGCAGGTACATTACATAATTCAAAATGCATTCGCCGAAAAGAAAAGTTCCATAAGGACTAGTAAATGTTATTTTATCTTGATCCTCTATAGCAATAGGTATTTGATGATAACCGATATATCCATCTAGAAAACAAAAATATTTATGCCCAGCTAATCTATCCAAAATCTTGTCCAAAAAGGGTACCGTAAAATTATCCTTTCTTGTGGTAGAATTAATTTTTCTATAATACATGCAGATTTGTCAACCAGTGACTTGTCTTGTTGATATTAATTCATTATGCTCATTTCTCACTACAGTCACACCTCTTTTCTTTGGAACACATTGAATTGGACTAACCCAAGCATTATCTAAAATATGATATATTATTCCAACATCTAAGTATTTTAAAATTTCTTTCTTTACAACATCTTGCATCATAAGATTTAATCTCCTTTGAGGATCAGCTGTTGGTTTATGTTGATCTTCTAATAAAATTTCTATGCATAAAATTGAAGGACAGATTCCTTTAATATCAGCTAATGTCCATCCAAAGGCTTTCTTATATCTTTTTAAAGTTTCCAACAACTGTTGTTCTTGCGTATCAGTTAATTCTGAGGATACTATAGCAGGTAATGTAGATAAATCTCCTAAAAATGCATACTTCAAATGTGTAAGAAGTTTTTTTAGTTCTAGTTCAGGAGGTTTCTCAATAGATGGAATCAAATTCTTGTTACCTTTTGTAGGATCTAACATTTCAAATTTTTCTTGAAAATAATCCATATCATTTTTACTCACTTCCATAAATTCATCTTGAATTTTATCCTCATCTTGATATTCCATATATTCCTTTTTAAATTCTCTTTCAAAGGTTTTCTTGAAATATTCATGGCTTAAAAATTTATTAATATTTATTCTAAAGCATTCAATCTTTTGCTCTTTTGTAAGGTATCTCATTGATTTTACAAAATTAAATGTAACCTCTTGATCACTAACATTTATAGTTAGTTCTCCTTTCTGCACATCTATGAAAGCTTTTCCTGTGGCTAGGAATGATCTTCCTAAAATGATAGGAATTTCTTTATCTTCCTCCATATCTATTACAATAAAGTCCACAAGAAAAAAAAATTTATCAACTTTTTTCAAAACAACTTCTATAACTCCTTTATGGTAGGTAATCGAATGACCAGCTAACTGAAGTGTTACCATTGTAGGTGAAATATCTCTTATGCCCAACCTTCTGAAAATTGATAATGGCATAAGATTAATACTAGCTCCTAAATCGCATAAAGCTTTTCCATAAAATTGTTCTCCAATAGCACAAGCAATTGTAAAACTTCCAGGATCTTTAAGTTTTTTATTAAGTTTTTTCTAAATTATTGCGCTACACTCTTCACTGAGTACAACAGTCTCATTATCTACAAACTTCCTTTTCTTATTAAGTATGTCCTTCATGAAATTTACATGGCTTGGCATTTATTCTAAAGCCTCAATAAATGGAATGTTTATCGTTAATTTCCTCAAATTTTCCAAGATATTTGAAAATTGATTATCACTATATTTCTTCTTCAATCTTTGAGGAAATGGAGGTGGTGGTCTTTCACTAGTGATTTTCATTGGTTTAATAGGATTTTCTGCTTCAAAAAGAAAATCTTCACCAAATTTTTCCTTTTCCTCTTCATTTTTTTCAACTTCAACTTCTTGTTGAACTCTATTTTCTAATTCTTTTCCACTTCTCACTTGAATAACTTTAATTTTCTCTTCGTTCTAATCTTTAGGATTTAATTCAACATTACTAAGCAATGTTCCTGAAGGTCTATTGCTAAGTGCAGTAGCAACAGATCCCAATTGATTTTCCATTTTTCTGATAGCAGCTTCTTGATTTTGTAATTGACTACCCATTTGCAATATCAATTATTCAATTGATAGCTTTTTCTCTTTACTCTGCAAATTTTTAAAACCTGGGGGGTAATAAGGTTTATATGTTTGATTCCCTTGATTGTTGGAGTTTCTCAATGGGTTCGCAGTAGTGTTTCCCCATTGTGGATTTGCAGCATTAGAATTATTGTTACTCCAACAAAAGTTTGGATGATTCTTCCAACCAGCGTTATAATAATTTGTATAAGGGTTATTAGAACGATTGTTTATTACATTTAAAGTCTCATAATAAGATTGAGATTCTATCATTCATCCCAATGAGTTTTCCTCAAGCACAGGTGTTGGCTAAGAATAATTCATTCCATATTGATCTATCTTCTTTGTTATATCAGCTATTTGGACAGTTAAAATAGATATTGCATTAGAATCATGAATATTAGCTACTCTTTTTGGATTTACCCTTTCAGAGGGCCATGGAAAATTATTTGTAGTCATCTCTTCAATTAATGAATATGCTTCATCGAATGGTTTTGACATTAATGATCCACCAACAGCAGCGTCAATTATCTATCTAAGAGATCCATCTAACCCATTATAAAAAGCTTGAATTATTAACCAAAACGGTAACACATGCTAAGGAGATCCTTAAATCTTTCATAGGATTCTTAAATGGATTCCCCTTCAAACTCACAAAAAGATGTGATATCATTTCTAAGCTTAGTAATTTTTTAAGGTGGTAAATTTTTATATAAGAATTTTTTTGGATAAATCTCCCCATGTTCTGATAGATCTGGGTCCTAATGAGTTGAACCACATCTTAGCTTTATTCTTGAGTAAAAAAGAAAAAAATTCTAAGTCTGACGACCTCATTCGATACTTCATCATATTTAAATGTAGCACACATTTTTAGAAAACTAGTAAGATGTAAATTAGGATCTTCAGTAGGTGTTCCCCCAAACTGTTTGTTTGAACCATTTGGATAATAATAGGTTTAAGCTTAAATGAATTGACAACTACAACAGGGTTTTGAATACTTAAATGAACTTCATCTGCTGTAGGATTAGCATAATCTTATAAAGGTCTCTAATGATGTTCATTTCCATTTCCAGCATTGTTCAAATTGCAAGTCATTTTGCTAACCTAATCTTTCTCTTTTTTTGTTTTCAAAATTTTGAAACATTTCATTCTAACTCAGAATCATAAGGTACTTATTTTCAGATCTCACACTACGCATAAAAAAACTAAAACAAGTAATTAAAAACAAGAAAACACACTTAAATAAGAAAATATTCAAACTAAAGTACAAACACTCTTTTTTTTGAAATAAAATATAGTAAAATACTAATATATTCCGTTACTTCAATGGCAACAATGCTAAAAACCTGATGCAGGGCAATTTAGTGCGACAATTTTTCAAATATTTTTCAATATTACAAAATTACATACGACAGATATACAATAAATATACAATATAAGCCCAACAAAAATACTCTTCATGTAAATAATTTATCTTATAAAACTCTTTCTAAACTACCAAATCTCCTTTAAAATCAATGCAATTATATGTATTGCTTAAGTAATAAATGGCTCTAATGGAGTCCTAGATATCGATCCCATAGGGAAGATGGAAAATCCTAAAAGTAAATTAAGAAAATTATTTTATAATCTAAAAATACAAAAGTAAAAGTAAAGTAAAGTGCAAAGTTTGAAAATTAATTACTCAAGCGAATGGTAATTAAAATGCAGATTTAAGACTACAGAAATTAAACTAAACTAAATACTAAACTTTCAAATATAAAATTATGAAAATTAAAGAAAGTTTTTGTTGTGAAGGAATGTTTAAATTTAAGAAAGTATCCTTCCCTTTTATAGTGAGTATATGGATTTTGAAGAAATTGAAATCATTTGAAAATATATATATATAAATTATTCTGTGCCAAATATGAGAAATCCTATGCTTTACCCTCTTCTGAGTGCTATAAAGAACATTGATTAATCTAGATTTTGATCCCTAATTCTGTGGTTAGGCTGGGAGGATACCGGCTGCCACTCCAGAGCTCCCATTACTCCCTCCCCTGAGGGCTAATAATCTCAAATTAATTTCCAATCAACTGAACCAAACTGGGGATTTTAATCTATCATCATGAAATCTTCAATTCTTCATCCATTAAAAGTATATTTCCCTATTTATTTGAACCAAATCCCATGGATGACATACTCTCCCATGAAATCAAATGTGATTCTCTCTATGTTGTAGAAATCACATCTTCTTTAAGAACATATGTCTCTCAAAAAGTTTTAACATTTTAATTGGTCAGATTGAAAAGTAAATGAAGATTTCAGTTCAAATCATAAAAAATTATTAGCATTTAAAATTGTAGAAAATAAAATCTATTCTTAAAAAAACCATATCTAAAAGTAGGGAGAAGGATAAAGAAGTCTACTCAGAATTCATGAGAATGATACAATAACACACGAATTTCATATATAAAAATAATTTTGCAAAATAAACAAAATAAAAATACAACTTATCTCACAATCCTTCCCAAGCAAATCCCTATAAGTTCTCTCTAAGCCTTTCTCTCTTTACAATCACTCCCAATTCTCTTTAGAAGTGTAATGTAGAAGAAATCTCTTACCTTCCCTCTCCTCTTACAACCCTAGAAGAAAATCTCCTCTTCTCTCTCTATCTCTAACTCACGCCCCTCTTTCTCTCTCTCACACCGCCCCATTCTCTTCAAGTATTCTTCTATTAATTTGGGCTGCCTTCTTTGGAAAATAATTCAAAATTCAATCCAAAATTTCCTCCAAAAGTCAATTCTTTTGAATTCAAAAGATGTGTCATTTGATCCAAGAGTGAAATCCCTTCATAAAAGAACCTTCAAAAGTGCCTAGATGTATTGAATTATTCCAGAAGGTGTGTAGAACAAGTGTCCCTTTGAAAATTTTCCTAAAATTTCTCTTGTACTGCTTTAACGTGAAAAATTCATCCCTGTCGCATCATGCGCCGATCTGTCGCATCATGTGACAGTTCTCTGTATTTTAGCGCATCTTGCACCAAAATCCCAAAATTCACTATTTTGGCTGCAAATTTCTCTCTTTTTTTTATTCTTTCTCCAAATGTCTAAAAATGATGAACCTGCAATAAAAACAGAAAAATACCCTTCTTTAAAGTGCAATATCACCAAAATAAGCAAAAAATAGGTACTTAAAACAGTATATCATTTTGGTGTATTAGCTAGCCATGACATTGAGCCCAATTTATTGAAAAATTTTGCGTGGATGATTATCATGAGGGGTTTAGAAAAGATTTAGAGTGATTTTGAATTGATCTGGTGGGTGAATTTGAAGGAATTTTGGCATTTGGTCAATTTGGGGGAGTTGGGTTAGACTTGAGTTTAGGTTGGGCTAGGTTTGGGCTAAGTCCAAATTGAGAGTTCAAAATGGTCTAGGGGAATGCCATGAAGAGTTTTCAACATTAATTGGGTGCCAATTTTTGGGTTAAGGCATTCAATTTGTGGAATTTGGGCAAATGGCTAAAATGGGGAAAATTTAGGAATTTTGGGTTTGGATTGAAATTGAGTGAAATTGAAGCTTGAACAAGGTCAATTGAGTATTCAAATTCATTTTTGGAAATGTTTCAAAGAGCTTATGATGTATTATTGAGGCATTTGGAGAGATTTGTGAGTGGGATTTTGGTTTTAGGCCAATTTGGGGCTTTTTTATTTGGGTTCAAATTGGACTTAAATGTGGGTCAATTGGAATTTAATTTGGTTTAAATTAAGTTTGATCATGATGAATTTGAATTTGGAATTGAAATTGGGGGAATTGGCGTTAAATTGATGGACATTTAGGGTGAATTGGTGAAATTGAGCCTTAGAGGGCAATTTGGGGTTTTTTTGTCAAATTTGGTCAAATTGATCAAATTGGATTCAATTGAAGGGTCCAAATTGGTTTTTGGGACATTTGGGAGGAATTTGAGGGTTTTGGGAAAGTTTGGGCCCTAAAGGGTATTTATGTAATTTTGGAAAAATTTGGGGTATTTTGGTAATTTTGGCAATTTTGAGAGGTTTTGGGCAATTTGTCTGGTTTCAAATGGTTTGAGATGATTTGTGGATAAATTTGGGTACTTTGGATAATTTTAAAAAAATTTTTCAAATTTGGGATTTGGGGGTGTTCAGGTAAATTGGGTTGATTTAGGGCAAAAAGCTAAGTTTGGTATTTTGGTGAAGGTGAGGTCCTAACCACCCTATTTAAGCCATGGACCAATGGAATCCTCTACTTTGGGTCCTTCATGTACTGGTCTGTGCTAAACCTTAGCCTAGGCCTAATGGGTCTAGGGGACCATCTACATGAGTTTCCCAAAAGATCAAGGGATCAAAGCCAACAAGTTTGGGTTTAGGGTTGTGAGTGAATGTGAGTAAAAGTAAGTGTAAGTGAGTGAACTAGCTCTATACCAACACTAAATGTCAACGCTAAGGCCAAGCAGTCCTATGTGGATGCCCCTTGAGCTTCCTCATATTGGTCTCGACTATTAAGTGCTAGAGGTTAGAACCATTATGTGGAACTTCAAGTTGAGCAGAGAAGAGTTTAAAATTTCTAATGGTGAGAGTACTTTCATAGTCCTCTAAGAATAGTCAACATGAAAGTCCTATGGATAGACCCTAGGTTACTAAGGAGGAAACTAAACCTCAACCAAAAGTGAGGTCAAAAAATTGACCCCCATTAGGTGTGGTGTGTCGGACAAGCACATCGCATGTATTGGCGTTGACCTACGAGATCAACAAAACTAACACAAACTTCTAAGTCCACTTACCTAAAACTAAGTGTAGAATTGAGTGACAGTTGTTTCCGCTGTGAAGTAACAAATACTCTCACTGGGGAAAAGATAGGAGATTTTGGGGTCAATCGTCGCAGTCCCAACAAAGACTTGATTCGAATTGAATATATCAAAGAAAGTCTGTATTTCAACTCAAAATTTCAAGGAAAAGAAATTATGCGCGAGGAAACAGGATTGAGTGGAAAACACAAGCGCAGAAAAAAAGAATAGGGTGTAAAAGCCTATCCCAAAATTGAGGTTGGAAATAGGACGTCTAAGCCTACCCAAAAGTGGAAATGAGAATAAGACGTCAAAGCCTACCCCGAAGGTAGAGATGGGAATCAGAATTTAGGTACTGACCCCAAAAAGAGGGAATCAAAATTTAAATACTGACCCCAAGATGAGAATTGAAATTTAGGTATCAATTCCAGAAAGAGAGTCAGAATTTAGGTACTGACCTCGAAAAGAGAATCAAAATTTAGGTAGTAACCACGAGATGAGAATTAAAATTTAGGTATCAATTCCAAAAGAGAATCAAAATTTAGGTGTGGACCTCGAAAGGAGGGAATTAGAATTTATGTACTGACTCCAAGATGGGAATTGAAATGTAGGTATCAATCCTAAAAAGAGAATCGAAGTTTACGTACCGACCTCAAAAGGATGGAATCATAATTTAGGTACTAATCCCGAGAGATAGGAATTAAAATTTAGGTATCCATTTCAAAAAGAGAATCGAAATTTACGTACCAACCTTGAAAGAAGGGAATCAGAATTTAGGTATTGACCCCAAGATGAGAATTGAAATTTATGTATCAATTTTAAAAAGAGAATTGAAATTTAGGTATCGATCTCTAAAACAGGGAATCATAATTTATGTATTGACCCCGAGAATGGAACTAAAATTTACGTATCAATGTCAGAAAGAGAATCAGAATTTAGGTACCAACCTCGAAAGGAGGGAATCAAAATTTAGGTATTGACCCCGAGAAAAGATCTGAAATTTATGCATCAATCATAGAAAGAGAATCGGTATTTAGGTACCGATCTCGAAAGGTGGGAATCAAAATTTAGGTAATGTCTCTAAGATGGGAATTAAAATTTAGGTTTCAATTCTAAGAGGAGAATCTAAATTAAGGTACTGACTTCGAAAGGAGGGAATCAAAATATAGGTACCAACCCTGAGATGGGAATTGAAAGTTAGGTATCAATCTCAAAAAGAGAATCATAATTTAGTTACAGACCGTGAAAGAAGGGAATCAGAATTTAAGTACTGACCCCAAGATGGGAATTGATATTTAGGTATCAATCCCAGAAAGGGAGTCATAATTTAGGTACCGACCTCGAAGGAAGGGAATCAAAATTTAGGTACTGATCCCGAGATGGGAATTGATATTTAGGTATCAATCCCAGAAAATGAATCAAAACTTATGTACTGACCTCGAAAGAAGAGAATCAGAATTTAGGTACTTACCCTGAGATCAGAATTGAAATTTAAGTAATAATTCTAGAAAGAGAATCGAAATTTAGGTACCGAGTTTGAAAGGAGGGAATCAAAATTTAGGTACTGACTCCGAAATGGGAAATGAAATTTAAGTATGAATTCTAAAAAGAGAATCAAAATTTATGTACTGATCTCAAAAGGAGGGAATCATAAATTAGGAACTGAATCCGAGATAGGAATTGAAATTTATGTATCAATTCCAAAAAGAGAATCCGAATTTAGGTACCGACCTTGAAAAGAGGGAATCATAATTTAGGTACTGAGCTCGAGATGGAATTGAAATTTAGGTATCAATCCCAGAAAGAGAATTAGAATTTTGGTACTGATCTCGAAAGGAGGGAATTAGAATTTAAATACTGACCCTGAGATGAGAATTAAAATTTAGGTATAAATCCCAGAAAGAGAATCAGAATTTAGGTACCGATCTCAAAATGAGGGAATAAGAATTTGGGAACTAACCACAAGATGGGAATTGAAATTTAGGTATCAATCCTAGAAAGAGAATAATAATTTAGGTACTGACCTCAAAAAGTGGGAGTCAGAATATACGTACTCACCCTAAGATGGGATTTGAAATTTAGGTATCAATCCCTGAAAGAGAATTGGAATTTAGGTACTGACCTTGAAAGGAGGGAATCAGAATTTAGGTACTGACCCTGAGATGGGAGTTAAAATTAAAATATCAATCCCAAAAAGTGTATTGGAATTTAGGTACAGATCTCAAATGGGGGGAATCAAAATTTAGGTACTGACCCCGAGATCGGAATTGAAATTTAGGTATCAATTCCAGAATGAGAATTAGAATTTAGGTAACAATCTCGAGAGGAGGGAATGAAAATTTACGTATTGACCCCGAAATGGGAATTGAAATTTTGTAATTAATGCAAAAAAGAATCAAAATTTAGGTGTCAACCTTGAAAGGAGGGAATCATAATTTAGGTACTGGCCCTGAGATGGGAATTAAAATTTAGGTATCAATCTCAGAAAGAGAATCAGAATTTAGGTACCGACCTCTAAAGAAGGGAATCAGAGTTTAGGTATTGACCTTGAGTTGAGAATTGAAATTTAGGTATCAATTCCAAAAAGAGAATCAGAATTTAGGTACTGATCTCGAAAGGGGGGAATCATAATTTAGGTACTGACCCCGAGATGAGAATTGAAATTTAGGTATCAATCCTAAAAGGATAACAAGAATTTAGGTATCGATCTTAAGAGGAGGGAATCAAAATTTAGGTACTAACCTCAAAATGAGAATTGAAATTTAAGTATCAATCCCAGAAAGAGAGTTAGAAATTAGGTACCTACCTTGAAAGGAGGGAATAAGAAATTTGGTACTAACCCCGAGCTGGGAATTGAAATTTAGGTATCAATCCCAGAAAGAAAATCAAAATTTGCGTGCCAATCTTGAGAGAAGGGAATCAACATTTAGGTACTGACTCAAAAATGTGAATTGAAATTTAGGTATCAATCCCAGAAAGAGAATCAGAATTTAGGAACCGACCTTAAAAGGAGGGAACAAAATTTAGGTGCTGACCTCGAGAACAACATGAAAAAAGTGTAGAGAGTTTGTGGTGTTAATTTTCTAGATATGTGACATGTGAAGATTGACATTGGTGAGGAAAATTTGTGAGAATTTGTGCAAAGTATGTAACTCCACGAGGTTGTGAGGAAATTGGTGCAGACCAAGACAGTTGTGCTGCACATGCAAAGAGTAAGAAACCTCGAACCCGAGAGAAATAAACTCAACAAATTTATCATTTTCTTTTCTTGTTGTTTTTATTACATTCAATTACCAAAGTATGTTTTCAAAACTTCATTGTTGTTGGTTGATTTTTCAAAAGGATCTTTTATTTAAATTTTTTTATCATCAATTTTTTTGTTATTTTGTTCTTTATTTATTATAATTCAGAACCAACGTATGGTTTTGGTGCTTTTCATCCATTGCACAAAAGGGCAATTTGACAAATATGTTGAAATCTGAAAGAAGTTTCATTAAGCTACTTCAAAGAGGTGTTTCAAACTGAATACATGCTGAAAGGATCAAAAGAGACAATCATGTTGAATACATCTGAAACATCATATGCTGAGTACCTATCATATATGCTACTCAGAGGTTGTACAAAAGGTGACAAAAATTGTCTGTCTGTCCTTTGTGGGATGAGCTCCTAATCAAGCTGGCCTACTAAGACAACATCCAAGATAAGAATTTCTGTTTGCGTGCACTTAGAGATACAACCACCTAATAGCTCATTTGGCTGTAGCTCCTCTAATTATGGATCCATTCAGAATCCATATGACATCTTGTTGTCATCCATCCTTTTGAGTGTAATGGAAACCTTGCGCCGTGGCACTCCATAAATGTAGTGCTTTGCTATATTGACTCTGTTTCCCTTTAAAATTAATACCAAACCTACCACCAGTGGAATTACAACTGATCCTCTGAACTCATCAAAATTGACAGCGTTGATTTCTTTCCTAAACAAAATGTCGCTTTTACTCATGAACCAGACCGTGTAGAAAGGTCTGAAAAAATCATGGTGATCTATATATGGGGAATACAATCTCCCTCTCATAAATGTTGATGATACAATTGTTTGGAATGTGTCATGTCTTAAGATCCCTAGGGGGTTCCCTTGCTTATCCCTGGTAAAATTGTAGAAAAAACCACATTTAATGGTTATCCTACCTTTTCTACGCATCTACTTTCATGGCTTTAAATAAGTTCTTTCCATTAGCAGACCGGCTCGACCTATTTCTCTTAGGTGAAACACGCAGTCAAGAATGCTTCTTTCTTCACTTTCAAAAAAGACTCTGGTGTATAGTTCCAGACCTTTCAACATATTGACAAATTTTCCCCAAAATTTTTCGTAGAATTCAAACTCTCTCTTCTTTATTTTGGTTATTTTTTCAAATTTTGGAATAGCAATCATCTACGACTGTCAGGGCTACTCCCTCATTTAAGTTTCTGTAGGAATCGATGTCCACGCTGTCTCTGTATCGAATGGGATGTATAATTCTTCAACTGAGTGGCCAGTAGTCAGAAATTTACTGTCGGTAGATGTGTTTTCCTCCAGACTGTTGTAATGCTCTAAGTGGAGGACGTTACATTTTGGGTATTCCACAAATGCTCCTGTGTCTTGTATCTCTCTTGGGATCTCAGGACTGCATGTCGGGCAACCTACACAAACCTCATCTATAACTGCCTATAACGTCGGCTCTGTAGCAGACTCAAACTCCTCCTTTGAGGCAGGAAAACTAGAGGAAGTTTCTCTCATGCAAGGATCATAGATTTTCCCCTAAGGAATTGGGGTCAGTAAGTTTTCTATCTCTTTCAGGCATCTTCTTTCTTCACGTAACAAAGCTCTATGTTTTCGGCGGTTGGCATTTCTGTGTTGAGTTCTTCTTAAGGGAGCATCTAGCAGTTTCTCATCATCAGCACTGACTAGATGTCCTATTGGCGAAGTTATCATAGACGCCAGGCGATTAGTCCCTACCATCAGATTTAGCTACGCTATCACTTCTTTCATCTTTAGTGAGGAATCCTCTTTAGTGTTGATCTTTAACAGCGACAGTAGCCCTTCTTTCTCTAGGCGACTGACCACATCCATTAGGGGACCCTCATAGTTGACGTTGACCTGATTGAAGTCCAAGTCGAAGTCTATGATGCCATCTTAAATCGGCCTTTCCTCGTTAAGTGCAAGATTCCAACCATTCTTGAAAGTAAAAAATTAGCTTCTATCCTAATATTTTTCTGCAGACAATAGAAAAAATATTAGTGCACTAACATTTAACAGGAACCAAAATAAAACAAAAACTTTATTAGATAAATTTTTTGTTTACACGTGTGCGAAGATTATTTTTTTTTTAATATTTAATTTAAGTTAGTAGAATATAAAAATTAGAAGCAAAAAGGAGAAAGTCAAAGTAAGCAACTTCAAAAGTTTTCATTTTATTGAGGTTTATTTTATTACAAAGTTTTGGACCTAGTCATAGATGCTTGGCAAAATAAATAACTCCAGAATAATCAAAATTTCAAAAAGATAATTTCAAGCAGCGTCAAATTGTGTAGTATGTCTTCAAATATCGTCCACTGATCAGCAACATAGGTCTTTCACCTCGAAAATCCACCAGCTTGTAAGTTCCTCCTGGATAGACCTTTTCCACGACAAATGGTCCCTCCCAAGTTGGTTCAAATTTTCCACCTATCTTGCGACATGCAAGAATATGTCTTTTGAGAACTAGAATGAGGTAACCCACAATATTGAACGTCCTCGGGCAGGCCAATTTGTAATGAGCTTGTACCATTCTCACTTCGTAAAGTTCCAAATTATTTTGCGCTTCTAGTCGCTTTCCCTAGAGACTTTCTAATTCTTCAAGTCTGAGTTTTACACTTTACTTGGTTGTAATTTTGTTGGCAATGGTGACTCTGAAAGATAGCGTTTGGACTTCTAGCAGCTGTACAACCTCAGACCCGTATTCGAGCACATAAAGCGTACATTGAGTAGGAGTTTTGGACGTCATCTGGTAGGCCCACAGAGCTTATAACAGTTTATTATAGCAATCGCTTTTATTTTTGTCCAATGCCTTCTTTAAGATTTGTGCCAGTTTATTTTTGAACGCTTCATCCAGTTTGTTTTCTCTCGGACAGTAGATCATAGAGTATCTCCAGTCTATCCCATGTCTCTTGATGAAGTTGTTGATATTTGTGGTCTTGAAGGTTGTCCCATTGTTAGAAATCACTATGTGTGGAACTCTAAAATGGTAGATGATTTTACTTTAAAAAATTGAAGGACATGTTGTGCAGTAACCTCTCGTAACGGCAATACCTCTGCCCACTTTGAGAAGTAATTTGTAGCGGCAAGAATGATTATGTGTTCCTCAGAGGATGGAGGGTCTATTGGACCTATTATGTCAGTGCCCCAACAGTCGAATGGCCACAAGACAACAGTTGGGTGTAGCACATTTGGAGGATGGTGTAAGACCACCCCATGCACTTGGCAAAGGTGACATTTTTCTGGCTGTATCCACGCAATCAGACCTCATTGTTGACTAATAATATATGAATCTTTTGATATTCATTTTCATCTCTGACCCTGACTGGTGAGCACCACACAATCTTTTTAATGTACTTCTTTGATAATATTTTATTCTTCTGCTCTGCTTAGACATTACAGCCACATCTGATCAAATGATCTTTTGTAGAGGACATCACACACTAGAGCATATGACATAACTCTTCTTGTGATGTGGTATGACTAAGACTTGTTCTCTGGTAACTTTCCAGTCTACAAATACTCTATTAATGGCTTACGCCAGTCTTTGTTGATGTCAGCAACTGCAATCATCATTCCTTCTTCCTTTTCAAGATTATGTAGATTGTAGAGGTCAATTTGACATAGAATTTGTTGTCCTTATACCATAATGTCAATGGAATACTCGCGGGGACATGCCACACTTTGGATCTATTCTAATAGCTTCATCACGTACAGGTGGTATTCTGCTAGCCTTAGTTTCAAGATTTTTTACTATCTGACAACTTGTTGAATGACAAGTTATGAGTCACCCTAGAAGGTAATATCCATTATATCCATCAAGATTGCCAATTCCATACTCAGGTTCAATTTTGGTGCACCACTTTGTCAGGTGGTAAGAGAAATTCAACATGCCCTTATCTCTCGTGATGAAAATCAAACCAATTCTTACTCTACCAGGCATAATCATTCCTGATCTCTTGTCTTTTATGGTTGATGAAGCTCCATCGAAGTACATTTACCAGCGTTGTGCACTAATGAGTTCCATTAGTAAAACCTGTTCAACTGGTAACTTATCATTAAGAGGGGACCCAGCTTGAAGTGGGTGTGATACAGGAAAATCTGCTAAAATCTTTCCTTTGATAGCACAGAGGGGAACAAAATTTATATTAAATTGCAAAAAAATCATCAACCATCTTTCTAAACGTCTAAAAAGTGTTGGTTGGGTCATCAAATATTGCAATGGATTATCTTTTGGAATAAGGGTATTTTTATGAGAAAGCATGTAATGCCTAAGCTTTTGGGCGGCAAAAATTAATGCTAGACAATGCTTCTGAATAGGCAGATACTTTATCTCCATCAATATTAGACGGTGACTCAAGTAGTAGAGTGCATTCTCTTTACCCTCGTCATTGAGTTGAACTAATAGGGCTCCAATAAAGTCATTTAAGGCGACGGTATAAAGTATCAACAGTTTTTCTGAGATAGGGCTGCCAAAATTAGAGGTATCGTTAGATATCATTAGATATCACTTAACGTCCTCAAATACACGTTGGCATTTCTCTTCCGAAATGAATTTGATGTCCTTTTCAATTAATGTCAAGAAGTGTTGACACCTACTTGAGAGATTAGAAATAAAGCGTCTTAGGTATGTCAACTTTCCTTAGAAGGAATGTAGTTGTTCCAAGATTTTGGGAGGAGACATTTCTAAGATAGCTTTAATCTTATCTGCATTGATCTTAATTCTTCGATGACGGACAACGAATCCTAGAAATTTCTCGGAGGTGACCCCGAAAGCACACTTTAAGGGACTCATCTTGAGATTATATTGTCGTAATCTTTCAAACAAAATCCTCAAATCATAAAAATAGTCTATTTCTGTTTGTTTTTATTGACAAAATCATTCATGTGGCACTCCACTTGGTTAGAATGAGTTCTTCAAAGATCTTTGTCATCACTCGTTAATATGTTGCTCCGAAATTCTTTAACCTGAATGGCATCACTGTGTAGCAGAAAATCTCAATCGGTGTCTTGAATGCTGTTAGTGTTGCATCCTATGACACCATTTTGATTTGATTATATCCTTATGATCCATCCAAGAAGGAGAAAATCTCATGTGTTTAAGTGATGTCCACCATCATTTCTAGTATTGGCAAAGAAATTCATCTTTTGGACATGCTTTGTTCAAATCCCTGAAGTCAACACAAACACAGATCTGTCCAATTTTCTTCTTAACTGACACAATATTGGCTAACCATGTAGGGTATTTCTCTTCTCACCCAAAGTTAGCATCTATCAATTTCTTCACCCCTACAATTACTTGTAGCTTTATCTTGAGGTGTATTCTTCAGGGAGCTTGTTTCACTAAAATCATATCCTTGTCCACCCCGAGCCTATGCACTTCTATTTTTGGGGATAATCCTGGCATTTCATCATAACTCCATGCAAAGCAATCTTTGAATTTTGATAGTAGCTTGAGTAACTCCATAGATTCTTCCTCATTGATTAATGAACTTATAAATGTAGTTTGGGGCTGCTCCTTAGTCCCAAGGTTAATTTCCTTCAATTCATCAACAATTGGTTTAATTTCTTCCTCAAATTCTAACAAGGCATCTTCTAATAACTGAACTTGAGAGTCATCCTCTACATCAAGACAATCGTCATCTGAACCGCTAATAACGACCATGCAAAATTCTGAATCATCTTCTGGTCCTATAGTACGAAATCTGAGACCTTCTTTCGAGTTTAGCATTTGACTTAACAATCCACAATTTTTCAAAAAGTTGTAACTTATATTATTGGCATTTGTTTCAGTAAATATCCCTGTTGAACTAACTTTTATACACAAGAAGAAAAGTAACCAAAAGTTAGTTCCATTAATTCATTAGAGTCCTCTTACAAATTTACATGATCTTCAAGATTAGAAGAAGTAGAAGCACGGTAAAATTTTATCGGCTTTGAACCAATGATACGGACTTCCTTGACCTCTAAACTCTAGACCTATTGAGGGAGAATCGGAGTAAGGGTAATATAACAAAATAATATAATATTTTACATACTTATTTTATGCTTATTTATTGTAATATTGCACTTTAAAGAAGGATATTTTTGTATTTTTGTTGCAAGTATATCATTTTTAGGCATTTGGAGCAAAAATGGCAAAAATGATAAAATTTGGAGAAAAAAAGACAAAATTTGGAATTCTGGCACATGATGCTCCAAAATTCAAAGAACTATCGCATGATGCACTAGGGATAAATTTTTCAAATTAAGGCGGTTCCCGACAAATTTTTACGTGAATTTCAAAAAGAAACTTGTTCTACACACCTCTTGGAGTAATTCAATGCATCTAGATACTTTGGAAGGTTATTTTATGAAGGGATATGCCACTTGGATCAAATGACACATCTTTTGAAATTTTAGAGGAAATTTTGAATTCTTTTTCAAAGGAGGCAGCCCAAAATAAAAGAAGAAAACTTCTCATTTGTCAAGTGTGTGGCGTGAGGGAGAGAGAATGTTGGCGTGAGTTAGAGATGGAGAGAGAAGAGGAGATTTTCTTCTAGGGTTGTAAGAGGAGAGGGAAGTTGATAGATTTCTTCTTCATTACACTTCTAACAGAGAATTGTGAGTAATTGTAAAGAGTGAAAGGCTTGGAGAGAACTTTTAGGGATTCTCTTGGGAAGGATTGTGAGATAAGTAGTATTTTTTTTCTTTTGTTTTGTAAACTTGTTTTTATATATGAAATCTGCATTTTGTCGTATCCTTCTCATGAATTTTGAATAGTCTTTTTTATCCTTCTCCCTACTTTGAGATATGGTTTTGTGAAGAAAATATTTTGTTTTCCATAATTTTAAATGATAATAATTTGTGATGACTTGAAATCCGATCTTCATTTACTTTTTGATTTGGCCAATTGAAATGTTCTTTATAGCACTCGAAAGAGGGTAAAGAATAGGATTGCTCCTATTTTGCACAAAATAGTTTATATATAT
>JXCR01148761.1:26479-39638 GCA_002079205.1 Phalaenopsis hybrid cultivar | reverse complement strand
TATATATATATATATATATATAAGCATGTGATAAGTGTCAAAGGTAGGTAATATTTCAAGAAGAAATGAAATGCATCTAAATTTTAATTTGGAAGCTGAAATTTATTATGACTAGGGATTGCATTTTTTGGGACCATTTGTACCCTCATTCAGAAATATAAACATATTGATTGCAGTAGATTATGTTTCTAAATAGATTGAAACAATCATTTTACCGCGATGTGATCCTCGGAGTGTTTCAAATTTTTTAATTAAAATTATTTTTACAAGATATGGAATGTCGAGCGTAATCATTATTGATAGAGGATCTCATTTTAGGAATGCAGCAGTTGCACAATTGGTGGAAAAATATAATATAATCCATAAAATTGTAATTACTTATCATCCCTAGATTAGTGGTTTAGCAGAAGTATCTAATTGTAAAATTAAGAGAATTTTGGAAAAGAGTATTAATCTTAGTAAAATGGACTAGTCTAAAAGTTTAGATTTTGCATTATAGGCATATAGGATAGCCTATGAGACACTTATAGAAATGTCCCCTTATAGATTAATTTTTGGAAAGACTTGTAACTTGCCAGAAGAATTGGAGCATAAAGCTTATTAGACGATAAAAAAAGAAGTTGGTGAGAAAAGATTATTGTAATTGAATGAGCTTGAGGAAATTAGGAATGAATCTTACGATAGTGCAAGGATTTATAAACAAAAGATGAAAGAATGGTATGATTAGAAGATAATAAAAAGAGAATTTGAACCTGGACAGGAAGTTTTATTATACAATACAAGATTGAAATTCTTTCCTGGAAAATTGAAGTCTAGGTGGAAAGAGCCACTCAGACCCCAAGACTAAAAGAATATTTAAAGTGAATGGGCACATGTCGAAACCATATTTTTATGATCAAAGACCAGCTTATAAAGAGACTGTAATGTTGGGTCTCACAGGATAAGACTAGAAATGTCGGGCTGATGACATTAAACCAAGCGCTTTGTAAGAGGCAACTCATATGTATCCTTATTTAGTTGACTTTTGAGTTTGTTTTATTTCAAATATTTTATATATATTTGTGTTTAAGTCTTTATGTAGTCCATGTATTTGATAAAATATTTAGAAACATCTTTATGTGCCTAGTTTTATGGAAAATTGCTAATTTATTTGATTGAAATGAAAACAACAAATATTTTGGAACTGGAGCATGATTCGTTGAATTCCAGAGAGCTGGCTCACGATGCGCCGCGATACTAAAAATATTTAAAATGTGTCAAATGGCGATTTTTAGTGGTTTTTGGAGGTTTCTTCTCCATATAACACCAAAATACCAAATCCAAACCATATTTTAGGGGGGGGGAACAAGTGAAGAGTCACCACTTTTCAAATCTTATGGCTTTTCACTTTAAAAACTCTGCTAGATTTGGAATTTTTAACCAGAGAAAATTCATCAGTTTTGATGTACAAAAATAACACGATCGAGTTGTAGTAAAGAGGATGCTTATAAAAAAAGGGAATTTCTGAATCGAGGATTCAACAGGCCAAATACCCGAGTAGAAGAGACTATTACGCATAGGCATTCAGAAGTGTTTTGTTACACTACTATCATTATTTTTGTTCCTGTAGTAAAAAAATTTATGCAAATCTTCATGAGATCAACCATGGAATGTTTTACATGCGAGGCAACTTTGTACAATTCACTCCTTAAAAAATAAACGAGATGTTTAAGATTGAGAATGTGCCTATCAGTGATTACCTTACGGATAAAGATGCAAATTGAGAGACCAGAGATGATGGAAATGTAAGTTTTTTTTCTCTTTTTTAAATCCAAATTCAAAAGCCTCACACATCTTTATTCCATCAAAATTATTGCTTATCACGAAAATTAGTGAGGTAACTATGGAGAGTGTCATTCTAAACTACTCTATTCAAACTGGAAAACCTATTGATGTCGGAGCTATTATTATAAAATCGATTTAGGGTTTGATTGTGAATGGATCTGCAACTGGACTGGGACATCCATCCACTATTTTCCTACTATGCAGTCAATCACAAGTACCTTTTGAAAATAGGAAAAAAGTGCTACTTCCTTGGAAGCCATTGGATCCAGAAGTCTTTTGCAACTATATTGGAATGGGAGATGAAAATGATATGAATGTACTGATGGATCAAAGATTTCAGAATTCATCACCTGTTCAACCATACTACAACTCGAGTGCACCTTCAAAGAGGATCAAGAAGATAAAGAAAGATGTGCAGAATCTTATGCATGTGATTGAGAATATTACTGAAATGTTAGATCATCAGGACTGGAGACCAAAGGAACATTTTGAACATGTCGAGCATATTGAATATGGATTGGTACGTATGTTCAAGAAACATGCTTGGCTTGAGAAGAAAATTTCAACAGATGAATTTCTATATCGACCCTTCTACAACCTGTATGTGCACTGCCAATCTATGGGAGATATCTAGGAGGACAATAATGAAGAAGATGTTTGATCTTAATTTATGCATAGAATGTTTTGTTTAGTACTATTCGTTTTAGTTTCTTGAGTTCCATTGCATTTCCTTTCTAATGAACACTATATATGTTTATGTTTTGAATTTTGATGTTTAGATTTCAGTGTTAGGATGCTGGTTTGCTTAAGAACACTGAATTTGATATTTATTGGCTTGAAAAATGTTATTTTGTAATAGCGTGGATTTTATATATAAATGTGAGTTTTGTGTTGTTTGCAAAAGTTTTGTGTTATTGTGATGTTTATATATTCTTAAAAAGGTTTATTTGAGTCAAATAGAGGTTCATGTAAAGTGGTACGGAGCGGATTTCCACCTAAACTAAAATCTCGTGAATTTAAGTTCTGACGCATGATGCGCCAATTTACACAACCTTGGTGCATGATGCGCTAAAAGTCAAAACACCACAAAATCGTAAGGATAAACTCCATTTTTTCTACTGTAGTCGTCTTATACCTCAAAACCTTTGTCTAGGGCATCACATTGTGGGCGAAAGAGAAGGATTCAGAGGCTAAAAACCATAAATTTCATCTTCTCTTGGTAGGAGCTTCACTTTAAATTAGAAATTTTTTTATTTTCACCATAGATGTGGGAGATCTAAATTTTAGGATTTTTGATGAAAAAGTGTGAAGAAAACTCATGGTGAAAATTTTCTTACCAAATAATCATGCTTGAGGAGTTAGATTTTTTATTTAGTGATTTAGTTGTACTATATTTGGATTTTTGTAGAATTTTCAAATAGCTCCCTGAGTTAAGAGAGGAAGACCATCCGAGGAATTTGATGCATGAAGATTTTTTAGATTCAAAGGCCAACATAGTCACAATACTCAGATGGAAACAAAAGAAATGATCCAAGAACGGGCATTTGCAAACCCGGGCGGTGAGGTCAAGAGTTTGAGTCTTGCCAGGAACTAGGAAGTTTCTGCTACTTCATTGCCGTAGCAATTGTCCTGATGGTTTGAGAGTTTTATACAAACCTGAGATTCACTACTGAAGATCACATCTTCGTGAGAGGTAAGCAGGTTAAATTTTTTGCAGAAAGGATCAATGCTTTTTATGGACTTAGAAATGTGTTTCATGATGGTTATGTTGCATTTGTGATAACTGATTCATCACTAGAGGAAGTGATTGCATTTTTTACTGATGGAAGAGGGGAATGGAAGATTTAGAATAACAAGATAGTTAACCTCTCTACTTCCCTGTTGACTATTAAGTCAAAAGCATGACACCACTTCATTCTTGTCAGATTGTTGCCAACAAATCATTTGGCTGATGTTACTAAAGACAGAGTTGTACTAAACCATTCAGACATGAAGGTAATAGGTGTCGGTACACTTATAGTTCAACATGTTTGGAGTATAACTGGTAGTTCTACAATTGGAGGTTTGAGATACCCTACATTGATTTTCACTCTATGTGAACAATGAGGAGAAGAATCCCATAAAAATGAAGAAAGATTACAGCCACAAAATCCGTTGGGAGGCATATGATTCAAAGAGTAAATCATTTGCTAAGTTTAGAAGTGAAAGAAGGGATAGTCCCTCTACATCTGCTGCAGGGGCATCTACTTCTAGATATACATCGCTTGAAGGTATTATGGACCAACTCATGATTCAACAAATGGACATAGACAATATTCAAACTCAGTTGGGAGAGATAGGGGAAAGAAATGCTTATAATGATGAATATCAATGAAGGAGAGTTCCATAAGATATTGATGTTGAGAATGCTATGGTAGGACATCTTTTCTGCTTGCCCCAGTTTCACTCCCTTTGCTTCTATTCATGATGAAAAGGAAGAAGAAGAGGAAGAAGAATTTGATGATGAGGAAGGAGATGAAGATTGATGTTTTATGAGTCTAGTTTAGTTTGTTTTTAATCTTATTTGTTGTTTATGCTTGTATTGTGATGTACTTTCATTTGAAACTTGTAGTAAAAGAACTTTTATGTTGTGTTCTGAACTGAATCTGTAATAGTAATTGTAGACTTTCAATTTTTCTGCATTTTTAGTTTTTTTAGTTTAGTTTCTTAGTTTTTGTATTTATGTTTTTAATTCTCAGAAAGTTCTATATTATATTTTATTTAATTCTTTAAAGCCTGTATGTAGTTTTACAATTAGTACCTGTAGTATACTAGAGCCCAGTTTTGTAGTCAGAAATTTCTCTACATGTTAGTTTTTATTTTCATGTGTTTATTATTTTATTTCACCTACTAAATTTTTTACTAAAAATATTTTTAAAAATCACTTAAAAACTTAAGTTTGGGGGAAAGAAAAATTTATTTTCAAAAAGGAGTAAACTAAATTTTTGTCCTTAAGTAACTATAATTTTAAAAATTAATTTAACATGAGCTGGGACATTAAGATTTAACTTTAAATGCCTATACATTTGTTTATAAATATTATGGTATTTAGGTAAAAAGTTTTTCATAATGAAGGTCAATTCTAAAGTTAAGGATATTTGGTATGATAAGATAAGACTATATTTTTCTATTTAAAGTAAAGAAAATTGTATAAAGATATTTCTCATCATGCGCCAGTTCCAGAGTTTTTGTCGTTTCAATTTTGATCCAATAAATTCTAAATTTTTTCATAAAATTAGACAAATAAAGATGTTTCTAAATATTTTATCAAATACACAGACTACATAAAGACATAAACATAAATATGCGTGAAATATCTCAAACAAAATAAACTTAAAAACAAACTAAACAACAATACAAATGGGTTGCCTCCCATAATGCGTTTGGTTTATTGTCGTCAGCCCAACATTCCCAGACTTATTCTTGGTGAGCCAACATTGAATTGTTGTTTCTTTAAACGCTTGCATTTGACCATCAAAATATGATTTTAATCTGTGTCCATTCACTTTAAATATTCATCTAGTCTTGGGGTCTTCATTATTAACGGCCCCATAGGGATAGATTTTTATAACTCTGAATGGCCCTTTCCTCCTAGACTTCAATTTTTTAGGAAATAATTTCAATCTTGTATTGTATAATAAAAGTTCTTTTCCAGATTCAAATTCTCATTTTATTATATTCTGATCATGCCATTCTTTCATTTTTTCCTTATAAATCCTCACATTATCGTAAGATTCATTTCTAATTTCCTCAAGCTCATTCAATTGCAACAATTTTTCTCACCAGCTTCTTTCAAATTGAAATTGAATTTATTTATAGCCCAAAAAGCTATATGCTAAAATTCAATTGACAAGTGATCAGTCTTCGCAAAAATTAATTTATAAGGGGACATTCCTATAGGTGTCTTATATGCTGTCCTATATGCCCATAAAGTAATATTTAATATAGTAGACCAATCCATTTTGCTAAGATTAACACTCTTCTCAAAAATTCTCTCAATTTCATGATTAGATACTTCTGCTAAGCCACTAGTCTGGAGATGATAAGTAGTTGCAATTTTATGCACTATATTATATTTTTCCACCAATCTTGCAACTGTTGTATTTCTAAAATGAGATCCTCTATCGGTAATGATTACTCTCGAAATTCCATACCTCTTAAAATTATTTTTATTTAAAAATTTTGAAACACTATGAGTGTGCATCGAGGTAAAGCAATTTCTTTAATCCATTTTAAAACAAAATCCACTGCAATCAATATGTATATATTTTTGAATGAGGGTATAAATGGTCCCATAAAATCCGATCCCCATGCTTCAAAAATTTAAAATTCCAAATTAAAATATCAAGTCCTTTCATTTCTTCTTGAAATATTACCTACTCTCTTACACTGATTACATGTTTTAATATTTATATTACATCTCTAAATAGAGTAGGCTAAAAAAATCCATATTGTAAAATCTTATGAACAATTCTATCATTCCCAAAATGTCTTCTAAATTCAGAATCATGACATTTTTTAATAATCTTTTGAATTGCTTTAAAAGGCACACATCTTCTCATCATTAAATCATTACATTGCTTATAAAAATAAGGATCATCCCAAAAATATGATTTTGCATCATGAATGAATTTCTTTTCCTGTTTTTTTGTTAATCCATATGGTAAAATACCACTAACAAAATAATTTACAATATCAGCATACCAAGGTATTTCCCATCCTTTTGCAGCATAAAGTCGTTCATCAGGAAAAATTTCATTAATCTTTTTTTCCATATCTAGTATTTATTCTTGTTCTAGCATTAATAGATGATCAACAATTTGATTATCAATACATTTCCTATCGACTACTACAAAATCAAACTCTTGAATCAGAATTACCCATCTAATTAATCTTTGTTTAACATCCTTCTTTTGCATCAAATATTTAATAGTCAAAAGGTCAGTATGCACAATACATTTAGCTTTAATAATATATGATCTGAATTTATCAAAAGCATATAGAATAGCTAATAACTCTCTTTTAGTGGTGGTGTAATTAATTGGAGCATCATTAAGAGTTTTACTAGCATGGTATATAATTTTAAAAATCTTATCATATCTCTACCCTAAAATAGCTCCAATTGCATATTCACTAACATTACACATTAATTCAAAAGGTTTCTCCCAATCCAGTGAAACAATTATAGGAGCAGTGATCAATTTTTCCTTTAGAGTTTTGAAGGCTTTAAGGCAATCTTGATTAAAGTCAAATTATGTATCTTTCTCCAAAAGTTGGTATAAAGGTTTAGTAATTATTGAAAAATCTTTAATATATCTACTGTAAAATTTAGCATGTCCTAAAAAGCTCCTAACTCCTCTTACTAACCTGTATTTTAGCAAGAACTACTTCCATGTCATTTTCTGAAATTTTATGTCCAAGCACAATTCCTCTTGCAACCATAAATTGACATTTTTCCAAGTTCAATATGAGATTAGTATTTTCACAACATTCCAGAACTTTCTCTAAATGATTTAGACATATTTCAAATGAAGTTCCAAATAAAAAAAAAATCAACCATAAAGGCTTCAATACCTTTTCCAATAAAATCACAGAAAATTGACATCATACATCTTTGAAATGTTGCAGGTGCATTGCATAATCCAAAAAGCATTCACCAAAAAGCAGATTTTTCATAAGGAATAGAAAATGTTGTTTTCTCTTGATCCTTTGGAGTAATAGGTATTTGACGATAACTGATATATCCATATAGAAAATAAAAATATGTATGCCCAGCTAATCTATCCAACATCTGATCTAAAAAGGGTAAAGGAAACTGTTCATTCCTGGTGGTAGAATTTAATTTTCTATAATCTATATAGATTTGCCAACCAGTGACTTGTCTTATTGATATTAATTCATTAAGCTCATTTGTTACTATAGTACCACCTCCTTTCTTTGGAACAAAGTGAATTGGACTAACCCAAGAATTTTCTTAAATAGGATATATTATTCCAGCATGTAACCATTTTAAAATTTCTTTCTTTACTACTTATTTCATCATAAGATTTAATCCCTTTTGAGGGTCAGCTCTTGGTTCATGTTGATCTTCTAATAAGATTCTATGCATACAAATTGAAGGACCGATTCCTTTAATATCAGCAAATGTACATCCAAAGGCTTTCTTATATCTTTTCAACATTTCCAACAACTGTTGTTCTTACATATTAGTTAATTCTGAGGATACTATAACAATTAATGTCGATAAATCTCCTAAAAATGCATACTTCAAATGTATTGGAAGCCTTTTCAGTTCTAGTTCAAGGGGTTTCTTAATAAATGAAATCAAATTTTTATTAATTTCTGCAGGATCTAACATTTCAAATCTTTTCTAAACATAATCCATATCCTTTTTAATTACTTCCATAGATTCATCTTGAATTCTATCTTCATCTTGATATTCCATATATTTCTTTTTAAATTCTCTTTCAAAAGTTTTCTTAAAATATTCATGGCTTAAATATTCATTAATATCCATTTTGAAGCATTCAATCTCTTGCTCTTTTGTAGGGTTTCTCATTGATTTTGCATTTTTAAATGTAACCTCTTGATCAGTAACTCTCATAGTTAGTACTCCTTTCTGAACATTTATCAAAGCTCTTCCAGTGGCTAGGAAGGGTGTTCCTAAAATGATAGAAATTTCTTTATCTTCCTCCATATCTAATACACTAAAGTCCACAAGATAGACAAACTTATCAACTTTTGGCAAAACATCTTCTATGACGCCTTTAGGATAAGTAATCAAATGATCAGCTAACAGCAGAGTTATAGTTGTAAGTGAAATATATCCTAGACGCAACCTTCTGGAAATTGATAATGGCATAAGATTAATATTGGCTCCTAGATCACATAAAGCTCTTTCACAAAATAGTTCACCAATAGCACAAGGAATTGTAAGACTTCCAGGATCTTTAAGTTTTTTAGGAAGTTTTTTATGAATTATAGTGTCACACTCTTCGCTGAGTGCAACAGTCTCATTATCTATAAACTTCCTTTTCTTATTAAGTATAACATTCATGAACTTCACATAGCTTGGCATTTGTTCGAAAGCCCAAAAAAATGGAATTTTTATTGTTAATTTTCTTCAAAATTTCCAAAAATTTCAAAAATTGATTATCTGTATGTTTCTGCTTCAATCTTTGAGGAAATGAAGGTGGTGGTCTCTCTATAGTGATTTTCATTGGCTTAATAGGATTTTCTAACTCAAAATATCTTCACAAAATTTTTCATTTTCTACCTCATCTTTTTCTACTTCAACTTCTTGTGAAACTTTATTTTCTAATTCTTTTCCACTTCTTAGTTAAATAACTTTAATTTTCTCTTTGTTCTAATCTTTAAGATTTACTTCAACATTACTATATTGTTTTTGGAGGTCTATTGCTAAGTGCAGTAGCAATACATCCCAATTGATTTTCCATATTTTTGATAGAAGCTCCTTGACTTTGTAATTAACTACCCATTTGCAATGTCAATTCTTAAATTTTTTATCCTTTGCAAATTATTAAAGTCTGGGGGTAATAAGATTTATAAGCTTAGTTCCCTTGATTGTTGGAGTTTACCAATGGGTTTGCAGTGTTGTCTCCCCATTAGGGATTTGCAGCATTAGAATTAATGTTACTCCAACTAAATAATGGATGATTCTTCTAACCAGGATTATAATAATTGGCATAAGGATTATTAGAATGATTGTTTATTGCATTTAAAGTCGCACAAGAAGATTGAGATTCTATCATTTATCCCAATGAGTTTTCCTCAAGCGCAGTTGTAGTTTGAGAATAATTCATTCTATATTGATCTATCTTCTTTTATATATCAGCTATTTCGAGAGCTAAAATAGATATAGCATCAGAATCATGTATACTAGTTAATCTTTTTGGATTTACCCTTTTAGAGGGCCATTAAAAATTATTAGTAGTCATCATTTTAATTAATTAATATGCTCCATCGAATGGACACTTTCTAAAGAGATCTTTAAATTTTTTCGAGGCTTCATAAATTGATTCCCCTTTAAAATGACAAAAAGATGTGATATCATTTCTAAGCTTAGCAATTTTTGAAGGTGAGAAATATTTAGATAAGATTTTTTGTGATAAATCTCGCCATGTTCTGATAGACCTAGGTGCTAATAAGTTTAACCATATCTTAGCTTTTTCCCTTAATGAAAAGGAAAAAGTTGACATCATTTGACACTCCATCATATTTAAATGTAGCACATATCCCTTCATAATAGGAAAAAGTCAACTCTTTTGAATTCAAATGATGTGTCATTTGATCCAAGAGTCATATCCCTTCGTAATAGAACCTTCTAAAATGTCTAGATGCATTGAATTACTCCAAGAGGTGTATAGAACCAGTGCCCTTTTAATTTTTGCACAAAAAATTCATTTTAAATCACCTTAATTTGAAGAAGTCATCCCTGGGGCATCATGCGTCAATCTAGCGCATCATGCGCCAGCTCTCTGGATTTTGGCGCATCTTGCGCCAATCTGGCTCTTGATGCACTAGAATCCAAACTTGGCTCTTTTTCTCAAAAATTTTCCTTTTTTGCCATTTTTGCTATAAATGCATAAAAATGATCTACATGTAGCAAAAACACATAAATGCCCTTCTTTAAAGTGCAATATCACCAAAAATAAGCTTAATATAAGTACTTAAAATATTATATTATTTTGGTGTATCAGTTGCCACAGGTGGCTCGGAAATGCACTATGTGATGTCTGGGATTTTCAGTCCCATCAAATATATTAAATTTTTGTGACAGAAAGCCCTTAGGGTAGAGTACGGCATCGAACTTCACCGTGTAGGGTCTACCCTTTAAAATCAATGCACCACCATTAGATTATGCTAAGGCATCCCAAACTTGTTCGACCATCTGTTTAAATCTTTTGTCTGGTATGACAGTTGGTGGAAAATCCTTCTTCTGTTGATCACCTCTATTAGCCGAGGAAACTTCTCTTATTTCATCGATGATATGTACAATCCCTGACTGATTGACTTCTGGAGAAGGTGACTATTATGCTTGAGAATGTCCATGAACTATAGCTATGGAAACCATGGAAGTGGTCATCTCTTCCTTCCTTTACTCCATTCAGCTAATTTGCTCATCCCTTAGTAGAACAACCCTATGTAGATCATCTACGATGTTTTCCTTAATAAGTGGTTGGGTATCGTGCACAGATGCAACGGCTTTGCTTCCGATGACATGAATATCTAAGAAGTCTTTATCGAGATAGTCGTTAAGCTCAAAATCTTCATCATCAACATCAACGAAAACCACATGTTCTCGAGCTAACTCAAAAATCTCCATTATGAGTATCTCCAGCTTTTCTTCAATTTTTGATTCTTATATCATCTCAAGATCTTGGGGACTCTGCTGAACATCCTCTATTTGCTCATCCAACTTGATAGCAATAGCTGTGACAATGTTGGATACTTTGGACCCTTACTTCAGTCCATGTTCCTGCCCTACGAGCTGATTTAGTCGTATTGGCATGACAACCTTAGGTACCCATAACTTTTTCTTCAACGGTGATTTTTTGAGATGGGGTATCTCAACAGAGGCCTTGGTATGCTGAAGATAGGCATGCTCCCCGCGGTGGAGACTAAACACAATATCAGGTGAATTGTTTATCTTTTTCTTTACAAATTTAGAGGCCTCCTTATGATTGGTAACTAGTAGAATCCTTGGATCCAAATGTGACTTAACCGGTCGACGACCTGCAGATCTTAGAGTAGCAATGGTAGAATCAGTGGTGATGATGATAGCATCAACTCTGTTTTTCATGCTGAACTTGACGGGAATGCGAGCAGGTAAAGTTTTAGTTGATCTTTGAGAGTGTCTAGCAGTTCTGACATCTCTTAAAATTTCTTTCTTCATGTGAGGGGATACCACACATCCCATTCATTTAATTAATTCACTGATTGAACAACCCTCCTTGGTAGCTAGTCTCTGGAATAATGTACTGACTCGGGTGATAGGCGCGGGCTTCTCCCTCTCCCCACCATGTCCATGAAGTGACAAAAAATTAACAATAATCTTGTGGACACTTTTGTACCCATTGGTTCTTGTTAAGGGATGGAAGCTAATCCCTAGAAAAAGTGGATAAGTTTCCAGCAATCCTAGTTTCTTCTGGTGAGGAATTTCATCAATAAACTTTTCTTCAGAAATCTGGGCTTTAGTATCCTTCCAAATCTTTTGGCTAAGATTTATTCTTTATGACTGAGTTAATGGCTTAGTCTTTAAACTTGATCCAATTTCAAACACTGATGCAGGATGATGAATCCTTTATTTGTATCTTCAACGATCATGACATGTTTTCCCTTAGCAGAAGCCGAAACGACATGCTTAGCAGGTGCCGGGGCAGTAGTCTTTACCTTCTTTTAAGAAGGGAAATCCTGAGGACAGTTCAGATTGAACTCAACAGACAGCTCCTAAAATTCCATAGCATTAACTTTCTTTACAACAAAGGGAGTCTATCCAAGCATGACTTCAAGTTTATCGAATATGGCTCCAAACTTGATGGTGAAAGCGACATTGCAGGCATCACGTCTTGTTAGCAGGTTCCATGAGAAAGTGGGTGTAGGGAACTCCATTACAGTAGCTTCAAAAAGAAAGCTCTTGGTTAGTTCTTTGGCCAATAACTTGTAATTCTATTACAAGCACTAAAATTTAACAAAAGTTGATGTATAGACTAGGCAAGTCCTTATTTTAATTTTTGTTTGTGAAAAAAATAGAAATTTAGTAAAAATAACTTTGAAAATAGGAGAATTTAATTAATTATATAAAGAAGATTTAAATAGCAAGCGCAACACGACATAATTAAATTTAATTTGCAAAATAACAAACCAAACTCGAAAGGGAAAATGAAGATTAGGACCTAATGCGGGACCGACTTCACAAAGCATATCACCCCGGCGGAACTAGTCCACCAACACACTTATTGGGGTTCCAACCCCACAAAAAAATTAAAAGTCCTAATGAACTCCTAAACCTCTCTATTCAAAGGTGATTGAACAGACAATCTTGAAGTCCAAATGAGTAGACCATACTTACCCAAGAAAGTATCGAAACATGAAAATATTACTGATGTATGAAGACAATATTCCTTGATTTAAATGGAGAGAGAAACCATTCCACAATGGATTCGCCAGACTCGTCAGCACTACAAAGTTGAGGGGTTGCTCGTTGGAAGCTGTCGGTCGTCGAAATCAAAATGTCATCGCCCGCTTCAAAAATGCATTTAATTTATATATATAT
>JXCR01148761.1:7922-26261 GCA_002079205.1 Phalaenopsis hybrid cultivar | reverse complement strand
ATATATATATATATAGTTTTTAGAAAAATATAAAATCAAAATGATATAATTTCTATAATAGTTTACTTGAAAGAGTACTATACCTCAAGCCATGTATCTATCCCGAAAGATAAACACAAGACTTGGGGTGAGGCTTGATCAAATAAACTAGGAAATATATGACATTTGTATGGTCTACGGAACCAATTTATTTTAAAAGCCAACAATTTCCCCTATTTAAAATGAAGAATTAAATATGATTTATATTAAGTTGGGTTCTTGAAGGTTTCCTATAAAGGCAAGACCTTATAGTTAATTACATCTTAGACAACCAAAGTCGCTTAAGAAAAATTTTGATAAAAATCAACGGATATTATCTTCAAAGAGGTCAAGGGAATAAGAATTTTTAACAAGATTGGACAAAGAGTTGTGAAAGAGGAATAAGTCAAATTTGAAACATTTTATGGGATCCAAAGGAAGAAGAACTAGGGGATGTCACAGATTCAGAGGAGAACCTCGATGACTTCACAGTCTATCCTGTGATTTGGCTTCAATTTAGAGGAGAAATAATTGAATTTTTTATCTTTTCAATTTTATTAATTAGGGCTTACATTCGTGTGAAACGATCACACAAATAGCCTGGAAGATGTGTGGTTTAGGTCATGACGAATGACAACCTCGAAATCCTAAAGTGAGTTAGAGCTTATATTGTATAGTAGAGCCATACAAAAGCCTAAAGATAAGTTAAGGATTTATGTCGCACTAGGCGGACAACCACGAAATCCTATGGTTTATTATTTAATTCTAAGGAAAGGTTTAACTGGTGTAGACATATTTGCTGTTGATGATGGCCACTGCCCATAATGCTAGCTCCAACCTCCTTGTCATGGTGAGTTTAAGTTTTCTAATGTGTCAAGTCCTGAAGTCCAATCAAATGTTTCCTAAGGTTATTTAAATATTATGGAAAATGTTAAAGTTGATTAGAGTGACACCGGTTAGGATCCTACGGTTCCCTTGTTCCGACACTACTATTTTCTTTCGGATTCACTTAGTTCAAATAAATTTAGTAAACTTAACTTAATGTGTTCCATACTTTCATTTAGACCGTGTAAAATCTTGTGAACAAGTGTAGTTACCTCCTCGTAGGGATTCTCGATTATTTGATAGAGAAGCCTTAATTTAGTTGTAATTTTCATTATGTTTCTTTTGAATTAAATTTTGAGTTGTCTTATTTTTTGATTATTGTAGTGATGAATTTTATCTTGTTTAATTTTTTTTGTTTTGGTTTTGGCATGTAGGGTGACTTCAAGCATGCAAGCAAGAAACTAGAGCTACAAAAAAATAAATGCAATAACTTAAAAACGTACCTTTCGATTCTTCTCGGTCCTCCACCTGAAAGGTTAGCTTTAGCAATATGTATATAATTTTTGCAATGAATTCAAATTGTAGGAGTAGATGAAGGTATAGCCACCAAACCCCAAGTTATGACTTTAATGAGTCTCGAAAGATCTTAGCGGATGATTTTAGAATGAAATACAGCAAGTTAAAATTGCCCTTCCAATATTTAAGAGATTTCAGAGTGCTAGGAGCATGAACTTGAACCACTTTGAAGATTTCTTGAAATATTTTGAGCTCATTTTGAACTTATTATATCATTTTATTAATCATCCAAAGTTAAGCTAAGGTTATCCATTGCACAAGGAAACTTGATGTTTTATTTTGTCCTGAGGCTAGGACATTCAATTAATTAATTGATATTTAATTTAAGAGTTATGTGAGTGGGTGCCACTAAGGCAAATTTAAGTAAGTAAATTTTTTGATTTCCACTGTTAAAATAGGGCTTGTAGTGTAAAAAGGTGTTAATAGTTAATCATGTTATCTTATAAATCCAATCAAATTAGTTTAAATGTTAAGCCTAGGTCACTACTAAGCCCTGAATAATCTCAATAGGTGAAAAGGTAATTAACAAATTTTTTATTTAAATGACATGCATTTTTATTGAAAAATCACATTAGGCTTAAAATTAATGGAATATTATCTTCGTAATTCATATCCATCACATGAGAATCATTTAATTTTGATTGACTTCAAAGTCATGATAATTAAGGAAATTACCACTTTGTTCTTATTATGGGAAAGGTGGCAAGTGAGTTCCTAACTTTTAATCCCATTATATTTCAATCATCCAAAAACGTTCATTAGGATCAAAAATACCCATTTTCCCTTTAATTAATCCTAAATTTTGATTAAGGCACAAAAATTTAAAGTTACCCTTTTGCCTTGATGGCTCTTTGCCTCATAACTCATTAATCAAAATTGAAATAACTTTGAGAGTTTAGAGTGTCCTATCCATGGGTCAATTAAAGCATCAGAAGAGAAAATGTGGGTTTTCAAAATTTAGTTTAATTTAAATAATTATTTAAATTTAAAAGGTAGTATTTTCCAAAGTTTATTTAATTAGCTATCCAAAATAAAGTTTTTTTTTCATGAGAAATCTACTAGAGGTCCCCTTAGGTCAGGGAAACACTTAGGCAAAATTTCATGATTTTTCAAATTAAATTTCTATCATTATTATTTAACTATGAATCAATTTTAATAATTCAACTAAATGTAAAATAATGTTTAACTTATCAAAATTATCTTTATATTTTTATTAAACCTCTCTGATTTCAGAGAACTAAGAGAAACAAATTTTGTATTTTTATGATTCTTTATTTATTTATTATAATTATTTTAATGGGAAAATAAGGAAAATTATTTTTAACTTAGAAAATTAGGAAAAATATTCTAATGACTTCTAAGTGATCAGGAAATAATTAGGCACACTTTGAAATATTTTTGCACTTTTTGAATTTTTAACTATTCTGACTTATTTTTAATTTGAAATATAGCTCAAAAATCAAGTATTTTATTAAAAAAATAACTTTTATTTATCCTAATCGCTCCAGATCACAAGGAACTCAAAAAACTACTTTTCATAATTTTCCTAAGTGTATTTAATTTAATATAATTATATTTGTACAAAAATATATGTTTTCTTAAAAAATCAACTTTAATGCTCAAAATTTGTCAAATAATTTTTAAATTTTTATAGTGGGTAAATATGATTTTTATACACAATGTGGAATTGATTTTGTCAATTTCTCATTAGTATTTAATTTACATAAATTAAAGCATGGTATATACATTTAATTAACTATAGAAATGTATAAAATAATTTAAATCATCATGACATTTTTCCTAAGCTTTTCTAACTATAGGGAACCAATTAAAATTATTTCCACAATTTTCCAAGTAGTATTTCAATTTATATATGTAAAATAAGTCAAAATGACCATCCTAGCTTGAAAATTAGGGTTAGAGACACAGAGATGTCCTCTGACCTTGGAAAACTCAGAGCACAACCCCTCTATCATAAGGAATGAACCCTAAATATTTCAAGCCATGGTGAGCAATGATGTATTAAAGTACTCGAGAGAGTATTTAATTCATTAAAAATCAGAGAGTTAACAAATAATTTTTATTTTTACTCCACATTATTTTTCTCTATTTATTGAGAAAGGGGGCATTTTTATTTTACTTTTATGATTTCTATAGATAAAGTTATGAATTTCTTAAGTTCTGGTACAGAAATAAATAAAATAAATCCAGATTATTCTTTTTAAACGCGCGACACTGGTTGGATCATGGGTAGCTCTGAAAGAACATGGGCTCTGCGCCATTTGATGCCACCACCCACCTCAGATTCCACTTGATCTCCTTCATCCATCCAATACACGCACGATCAGACGACATCCATTCATCATCCCCAAATTAGGTAACCCAAGAATTGTCTGCATTAAAACTTTAAGATCTTTATCTAAACTCAACAAAATTACTTGGGGTTTGCTTCTAAACCTTCATCTGCTCAAGATGAGCATATCTATATCACTTATATGGTTTGAAATACAGTAAATACGTATGGAGAATTAGAATAGGCTCAGATTAGGATTGAGGTTCAATACCTTTATCTGAGAGGGAAGGCCTCAATCAGATGGTTGTGGAAGCTTTTATTGGGTCCAACAAACGACCAGATGAAGTCATAAGCCTTGGTGAATTATCTAGGTATGATTTCGATCAAAGTGGATTTCAGGTGTTGGTCTAGAGCTCTGTTAGAGGCTCTTTGTGATGGGGCTTTTGTGGGGAATCAGCTTGTCTCACTAAGTAGATGGTGTGTACATAATTAATTAAAGTTTGGTTCACTACGAAGCTATGGAGAAATCTATCCTAGTTTTGGGGAAAATTTTGATGAATAAATTGGATCTGTAGAGTGGCCATGGGTAGCTGAGAGCATGGGGATTACACTTAGGAAGGTTTGAAGAAGCTTTGGTGAGATTTTGGTAGAGTTTCTCAAAGGTTTCAAGCATTTTTTTCTTTGGCCGTAGAGAGATCCATTTGTATCCATGGCAGCCTGGTGGAGCTCAGAGCTAGGAATTGGGTGTTAAAGCATGCTGAGGTAGACGAAAGAAAGGCTTTAGTGTCCAATTGGAGAGAGCCAAGTTAGGGCTGTTTAATTTTGAGTTTTGGCCATTTGGGGCTCCCATGGGCTGGCTGTTTCCAGTGGCTGAGGTGGTGGCTCAAGGAGGTCAGGGGGTGGCTAATGATGGCTAACCCCTAATGGTATGGTATGATGGAGAAGATATTTCAAGTTAAGGCCAAAAATGTGTAAAATACCTTAAATCAAGTGACCATTGGTCCATAACTCTTTTATGTGGGTCTAACTTAGTCACTAGAATCCATTTGGTGGCTATGGTCTCGTTAATTTGGTGACTTAGGCATGGCTTAATCAATTTTGGAGAATTGCTTCAATTTGGGTCAAATTGGCTTGAAGTTGAGTTTAGGTTGGGCTATCCATGAAATTGAGCCCAATTAATTGATCATTTTTTTGTGGATGATACTCTCGAGGGGTTTAGAAAAGATTTGGAGTGATTTTAAGTTGATTTGGTGGGTTAATTTTAAGGAATTTGGGCATTTGGTTAATTTGGGGGAGTTAAGTTAAACATGGGTTTAGGTTGGGCTAGATTTGGGCTAAGTATATATTGAGAGTTCAAATTGGTCTAAGGGAATTCCATAAAGAGTTTTCAATAATAATTGGGTGCCAATTTTGGGGTTAGGGCATTCAATTTGGTGAAATTTTGGCACCTGGCTAAATTGTGCAAAATTTGGGAATTTTGGATTTGGGTTGAAATTGAGTTAAATTGAAGCTTGAACAAGATCAATTGAGGCAATTGGAAAAATTTGGGGGTTCAATTGAGTGGGATTTTGGTTTTAGGCCAAACTGGGGCTTTTTAATTTGGGTTGAAATTAGACTCAAATGTGGGTCAATTGGACTTGTATTTAGTTTTAATTGAGTTTAATCATGATGAATTTTAATTTATAATTGAAACTAGGGGAATTGGGGTCAAATTGATGGACATTTAGGGTGAATTGGGGAAATTGAGCCTTTCAGGGTATTTTGGGGCTTTTGGTCAAAGTTGGTCAAATTGATCCAATTGGGTTATATTAAAGGGTCCATATTGGTTTTGGGGACAATTGGGATGATTTTGATGGCTTTGGTGAAGTTTGGGCCACCAAGGGTATTTTTGTAATTTTTGCAAATTTTGGGGTATTTTGGTAATTTTGGAAATTTTGGGAGGTTTTGGGAAATTTGGGTGGTTTCAATTGGGTTGAGATGATTTGTGGATAAATTTGGGTATTTTGGGAACTTTGGTCAAATTTGGGATTTGGGAGTGTTTTGGTAAATTGGGTTAAATTGGGGCAAAAGGCTAAGTTTGGTATTTTAGTAAAAGTGAGGTGCCAACCATCCTAATTGAGCCATGGACTAATGGAATCCTCTAGTTTTGTTCCTTCATGTACTGGTATGGGTTAGACCTTAGCCTAAGGCTAGTGGGTCTAGGGGACCTTCTACATGAGTCTCCCAAAAGATCGAGGGATCAAAGCCAACAAGTTTAGGTTTAGGGTGGTGAGTAAATGTTAGTGAAAGTAAGTGTAAACGAGTGAACTAGCTCCATACCAACACTCAGGTTCAACCCTAAGGCCAAGAATTCCTATGGGGTTGCCTCTTTAGCTTCCTCATCTTGATCCCACCTACTAAGTGTTAGAGCATAGAACCAATATGTGGAACTTCAAGTTGAGCAAAGAAGAGTTTAGAATTTCTAATGGCGAGGGTTCCTTTTCTAGTCCTCTTAGAATAGTAAAAAGGAAAGTTCTGGTGCTAGACCCTGGGCTACTAAGGAGGAAACTAGACGTCAATCCAAAGTGAGGTCAACACTTCCTCATGAATTTTGAGTATATTTCTTTGTCCTTGTCCCTACGAAGAGAAATTTTCATGTGAAGAATCAAGATTATATTGCAATATTTTTATTTTGTATTGTTGATGATTCATACTTTGAACTTAGTTTGATTTTTTATCCGAGATGGCTATGCTTTCCACAACAAAGTAAGAATCACATTCGACTTCATGGATGAAAATGTAGTCCATGGGGTTAAGTGCAAATAAATAGGAAAATATTCATTGATGGCCATAGAATTGGAGATTTTAGGGTGACAAAATAAAATTCTTAATTTGGTCCTGGCATTTGGATTCTAAAATGAGATGTTAGCCCTCAGGTGAGGAGAAAGTTGGAACTCTAGAGTGAGAGCCAGTATCTTCCCATCTTAACTGCTGATTTAAGGACTAGAACACTGGATTAGCTAATATTCTTTATCACTTGTAAAAAGGAAAAAGAATATAATTACTCTTATTTGGCACAATAGAATTTCTTCAATTTGATGATTCACAGACAATAATCTTATTGTAAGGGGAAAGATGCATTCTTAAATTTGAACTTTTCATCACAAAACCTATTTTAGTTTTAGTAAATTTAACTTTGAGGTTTAGATATTAGTGTAATAAACTTTGTTTCTTTATTGGTATTAAACAAACTTTGACTTTTTTTCTTACTTAAGATTTCTATAGTTTGAATATTGAGCTCTTGGGTGATTTTCCAAAAAAAATCACCTCCTTGTGGGATCGATACTTAGGACTCTGTTAGATCCCATTATTACCTGAGTTATACCTATGCTTGCTTTTACATCCTAATGATGATTTGAAATTGAAAATACACCTTAATTCACTAGTAGTGGAAGTTTTTGATATTTTAAAGGAGAAAACTTATTATACTGAAGTAAAATTTATTGTGGTTAATTTGCATATTTTTTAGTATAGCTGCCTTGGGTGTTGTGGTGTTGAAATATATTTGTAACGCATAACAAAAACCTACATCAAATTTTTGGTGCTCTTGCCGGCAATGCTAAAGTAAATTACTTCAAAGGCTTTGTTTGTAATATAAATTTTATTTTAAAAAATAAAATGAAATATCAAAAAAGAAAAACAACAAAAATAATTTTGTTCTTGTGTGTGTGCTTATTTTCATAATTGTTACTTGTATTTGTGTATGCGAAGATTAGAATACGAAGAATTAGTACCTTATAAATTGAAATTTTAAAAAAAAATGAACATAATAAAATGGCAAACAATTTAGATAATCAATGAATGGAAAATGAACATCATTAGAGACCATTAAGGGACTATGCTAACCCTAAAATAGATGAAATTCACTTGACTATAAAAACTCTTGATGTAGCTGCTAATTCATTTAAGCTTAAACTTGATATTACCCAACTTGTACAAAATAATTAGTTTGGGGGAACACCATCTAAAGATCTGAACTTAAATCTTGCTAGTTTTCTATATTTGTGTGTTTTAAATATGACAGTGTCCAATGACACCACCAAACTTAGACTTTTTTTCTTTGTCATTAAGTAACAAAGCTTAGATGTGATTAAACTCTTTAGCACTTGAATCAATCGAAATATAGGGAGAATTTTCTCAAAAAATTGTGGCTAAATACTTACAACCATTAAAATCTGCTAAGCTTAGAAATGTTATTAAATCTTTTTTTCAGTTTGAAGGGGATTAATTATATGAAGTTTAGGACTGATTTAAACATCTCCTGAGGAAGTTTCCACCCCATGCTTTACTAGATTCATTAACAATTTGAACATTTTATAATGGATTAGTGCGATCTCTTTGATCTATTATTGACGCTACTGTTATAAGATCATAAATGTCAAAACCATTCAATGAAGCAAATTCATTAACTGAAAAGATGACTACTGACAATTTTGAATGGCCCTCTAAAAGGGTAAATCCAAAAAGAGTAGCCAGTGTTCATGACTCTGACGCAATTTCAATTTTGGCTTCTCAAATCGCTCTAATATCAAAAAAGTTGGATTAATATGGATTGAATATATCTCAAACTCCACTAGTGGTTGAGGAAAATTCATTCAGACAAATGATAGATTTTCAATCATCGTATGAAATTTTGAATGAAATAAACTATCAACCTAATAATCCCTATTGTAATTATTACAGTTTTGGTTGGAAAAATCACCCTAATTTAAGTTGGAATAATAATAACTCTAGTGGTGTAAATCCACAATGGGGGAACAATCAAGTGAACCCTTTGGAAAATGTATAAAATTAGGAAAATACTAATTATAGACCTTATTATCCTCCCAATTTTAACAGCAATTTAAAATTTAAGGAGAAGAAAATGTCTATGGAAGAATTAGTACAACAAATGAGCAATCAATTACAAAGACAGGGAGCGGCAATTAGAAACATTGAGAATCAGTTGGGACATATTTCTACTGCACTTAGCAGTAGGCCTCAAGGAACTCTTCCTAATTATGTTGAGATTAATTCTAAAGATTAGAATAAAGAGAAAATTAAAGCTATACAACTAAGAAGTGGAAACAAAAGTTCAAAGAGATTAAAGTTGAGATAAAAAAAATTGGATAAATAATTCTCTATACTTTTTGAAATATTTAAGAAACTAACCATAAACATTTTATTTGTTGAAACTTTGGAACAAATGTCAAGTTATGTAAAGTGTATGAAGGATATATTTAATATAAAAAGGAAGTTCACAAATAATGAGATATTTGCACTTAGTGAGAGTGTAGCAGTATAACTCAAAAACAACTTCCTAAAAAACATAAAGATCCTTGCAATTTTACTATTCTTTGTCCTATAAGCGAATGATTTTTTGGAAAAGCTTTATGTGATTTAGGAGCCAATATTAATCTTATGCCTCTTTCTATTTATATAAGGTCAGGACTAGGAGAGATTTTCCCTAATACAGTAAACCTTGAGTTAGCTGATTGATCGATCATCTACCCTAAAGGATTTGTAGAAGATGTATTGGTGAAGGTTGATAAATTTATCTTTCCTATCAACTTTATTGTGTTAGATATGGAGGAAGATAAAGAAATTCCTATCATTTTAAGGAGACCTTTTCTTGCAACTACGAGAACAATGATAGATGTTAAAAAAGTTGACTTAACCGTGAGAGTCAATGATCAAGAAGTTACATTTAATGTATCAAAATACATGAAATACCCAATGAAAGGAAAAGATGACGAATTCTTCAGGATGGAAATTTGTGATTATTTGAGTAACAATAATTTTATGAAAAGTTTTGAAAATAAATTGGAGCAAGAATATTTGAAACATGAAGATGAGGATAAAATGCATACGCTAAGGAAAGATTTCTATTGTTAGACACTAAGGAAAATAATAAAAATCTTATTCTGTATATTAAAAGACCTCTTGAACTAGTTATCAAAGTACTCGCTACACATCCAAAATATACCTTTTTATGAGATATATCTAAATTAATTGTTATAGTTTCCTCAGAGTTAACTGAATTACATAAACAAAAATTGTTAGCAACTTTAAGAAAATATAAGAAAGCCTTTAGATGGACATTAGATGATATCAAAAGAATTAGTCCTTTAATTTGTATTCACAAAATTGTATTAGAAAATTATCATGACCCGAATGCTAATCCTCAAAGGAGATTAAACACTATATTGAAAGAAGTGGTTAAGATAGAATTTTTAAAATGGTTAGATGCCAGATTTATATATTTTATCTCGGATAGTGCTTAGGCAAGTCCAATTAACCGCGTCCCAAAGAAAGGGGGTGTTACTGTTGATGACAATGAGAATGAAGAATTAATACTAACTTGATAAGTCACTGGTTGGTGAATATGTATTGACTATAGAAAATTAAATTATGACACTTGGAAATATTACTTTCCCTTACCTTTTATGGACAAATGTTGGATAGACTGGCTGGGCACAAATTTTTTTTTCTTTTTAGGTGGCTATATTGGTTATCATTAAATTTCTATTGCTCGTGGGGATCAAGAAAAGAAAACATTTACAATCCCTTATGTTACTTTTTCTTTTAGACAAATGCCCTTTGGTTTATGTAATGAACCTACAACATTTTAAAGATGTATGATGTCTATATTTTGCGATTTAATAAAAAAAGAATAGAAATTTTATAAATTGACTTTTCAGTGTTTGGAACCTTCATTTGAATTATGTTTAAATAATTTAGAAAAAGTTTTATGATGATATGAAAAGAAAATTTTAGTATTAAATTGGGATAATTTCCAATTTATGATTGTAGAAGGAATTTTACTTTGACAAAAATTATTTGAAAACGACATGAAAGTAGATCCAGGAAAAATTCAAGTTATCACTAAACTATGTCCTCCTATTACAGTGAGAGGGATTAGAATTTTTTTAGGACATGTTGTTTTCTAGAGACGATATATTAAAGATTTTTCAAAAATTATTGAGCATCTATGCCAATTATTAGAGAAAGATGCAAATTTTGATTTGAATAAAAATGTTTGAATTATTAAAAGAAAAATTAATCATTGCTCCTATAATATTTTCACCTGATTGGGAGTAACCATTTAAGTTAATGTGTGATAAAGGTGATTATGCAATCGATGTTGTATTAGGAAAAATATATAACAAAATTTTTAAAATTAAAAATTATGCCAGTAGAACTTTAAATGAAGCAAAAATTAATTATACCACTAATAAGAAAGAGTTATTAGTAGTTTTTTATGCTTTTGATAAGTTTAGATCATATCTCATTGGAGATAAATATAATGTGCATAATGATTATTCTGCTATTCGATATTTAATGTAAAAGAAGGACGCAAAACCAAGATTAATTAGATGAATCCTTCTAATGCAAGAACTTAGTTTTGTGGCAGTACATAAAAAGGATCCAATAATCAAATGACAAATCATTTATCTAGGTTAGAGTAATAAAAATCATTTAATTATGAAATTGAAATTAACAAAAATTTTCCTAATGAACATCTGTACACTATTAATGAATGACACGTGTCATGGTATGCAGACATAATGAATTATATTTTTAGTGATCTTTTACCCTATGGATCGACAATGTAACAACAAAAAAAATTCATTCATGATGCAAAATTTTACTTTTGGGATGACCCATATTTATTTAAGCAATGTAAATATCAAGTTATTCAAAGATGTGTACCATTTGAAGAAACCGAAAAGATTATTTAAAATTATCACGATTCTAAATTATGGGGACATTTTGAATTAGTAGAACAACATATAAAATTTTATAATCTATATTTCATTGGCCTACACTATTTAGAAATGTTAATACATATAAGGAAACATGTGACCAACGTCAGCGAGTAGGAAATATTTCAAAAAAAATGAAGTGCCCCTAAATTTTACATTGGAAGATGAAATATTTGATGAAGGGGGATTGAAATTTATGGGATCATTTTTTTCCTCTTCCAAAAGTTATATATACTAATTGTAGTTGACTATGCTTCCAAATGGATCAAAAAATTTGCTTTACCTTGACATGTTGCTCGGAGTATTTCAAAATTTTTAATGAAAAATATTTTTACAAGATATAGAAAGTTTAGAGTAATCATTACAGATGGGGGATCTCATTTCAAGAATAAGAGAATTGAAAAATTAGTTGAAAAAACATGATATAGAGCATAAGATCTATACTGATTTTCATCTTCATACTAGTGGTCTAGTAGAATTATCTAACCGTGAAATTAAACGAATCATGAAGAAAACAATAGATCCTAACAAAATGGATTGGTCTACTAGATTAGATACTACATTATGGACTTACAAAATAACTTATTAAACTCGTATAAGAATGTCTTTATTTAGAATCATTTTTTGAATGACTTGTCTCTTACCAGTAGCATTGGAGCATAAAGCTTGTTGAGCTACTAAAGAATTTAATTTTAATTTGAAAGATGCTAGTGAGAAAAAAGTTATTTCAACCGAATGAGCTTGAGGAAATAAAAAATGAATCTTATAAAAATGCTAAGATTTACAAGTGAAAAATTAAAAATTTGCATGATCGCAAGATAATAATAAAGATATTTGAACCTGGACAATAGGTTTTGTTGTACAATCGGGGATTGAAATTTTTCCTAGAAAATTTAAGCCAGGTGGTTAGGGCCATTTACTGTTAAAAAAGTTTACCTATATGGAGTTGTGGATATTGAAAATTTGAAAACTTAAAAAGTATTTTAATATTAATGGGCATAGGTTAAAACCTTATTTCTTCAAGCACAGACAAATTTTTTAAGAGGTTTTATTGTTGGGTCACCCAGAGTAAAAACTGAGAACATCGGGCTAACGACGTTAAACTAGGCGCCTTGTGGGAGGAAACCCATAGTTATGTGTGTGATTGTTTCCAATTTGTTCATATGTAATATAAGCTCTTGTGATTGAATTCTATGTGCTTTGGAGATTTAAATGTTAAATAAAATGCATAGAAACGTTTTAAATATTCCATTTTATGGAAGGTTTGAGAGTTATTTTGCACCATAAGCAAAACGGTGCAAAAATGTGCACTAGCGCCTACGCGCCTAAAATGGTGCATATGCGCCTGTTTCACTGAGTGCTGATGCTTAGGCATCAGAATATGGTGACTAAGCATGAATTTCTAAGAAACCTGGTGCCTAAGCGCCAGAATTCGGAGGCTAGGCACTTCTGTTGGAAAAAAACTATCCCGGAAACTTCTATTGGTTACTTTTGACAAAATTTTCTCTATATAACTCCTAAAACCTATCATTTGGAGTTAAATTAAATTTGTAGAGAGGGAAAGGATCCACTAATCTTGTCTCTATGGCCTCCAACTCCAAGGAAACTTTAAAATATCAGATATTCAACCAGAGAATGTTTGTTAGTTTTGATGTGCAAAGATTGTATGACAAGGTCGTATAAAGAAGAACTTTGTCAAGGAAAGGGGTTTTATGAATCAAGGATTCAATAATTCTGGTACTATTGTGGAAGAAATCATTGTGTAAAGGTGATGAGAAGTACCATGCTACACCAATGCGGCCATAGTAGTTCTTGTTGTGAAGGAATTTTATGTAAATCTTCTAGTGATAAATCAAAGAGTTATCTATGTTCGAGGATCAATGATTTGTTCTTGATCGAGAATGTGCCAATTTAGCTTTATGCCAACTTTACCCCTACAAAAAATAATATGAATGAAGATTTTAAATTTTTAAGTGATGAAGATAGAACATAGGAGATAAGAGATAACAATAATATAAGTTTTCCTTCTTCATTATTAAATTTTGCATCAAAGGCTTTGCATATCTTTATTTTGAAAAAATTACTCCCTACTACAAAAATTTGTAAAGTGATGAAGGAGAGTGCTATATTGAACTAATGTATTCAAATTAGAAGACCTACTGATGTGGGTGCTATCATAGTAAAATCTACTCTTGGTTTGATTTTGAAAAGGTCTAATCATGGACTTGGACATCCATTCACTATATTTTTTCTTTGTAGCCAATCACAAGTTCTATATGAAAATTAGGAAAAAAAAGTGCTTCTCCTTTGGAAACCCATAGACCTAGTATTAAACTGTGTTTACTTAGAAAATGGACAAGTGGATGACAAAATTATTCTTATGGATCAATCATCTCACAATTCATGATCTATACGATCCAGATTTCTAGAGATTTCAATTGTTATTTTTAAGAAAATTAATAAGTTGGAGAATGAGATGACTAATATTTATAATGCAATTAGCAGTATTTCCGATCAGTTTGACCATTTGAATTAAAGAGCAATTTGATCACACTAGACTTATGGAAGAGGCTACGGTGCGAATGTACAAGAACAATGTTTCGATCGAAGAAGATTCGGCTGATGAATTTCCTCACCATCCTTTCTATAACTTATTTTTCCATCGTCAATCTATGGGAAATCTTAGAGAAGATGATAGTACTTGTGTGTGTTTAGTTATGTTGGATTTCCTTAATTTTCAATATCAAAATTATTCATTTTTTCTTTTAGTATTTTATTTTTTAGTTTTCAACTTTAGGTGTTGTTGGTGTGATTTAGACACTGAATTTATTTGTGATTTCAAAATACTTGTTTGTAATTGTTTGGATTTATCTATAAAAAATGTGAAGTTGTTGTTTGAGAAAATTTGATGTTAGTAAATTACTTAATTATGAAAATAAAAGTGAATTTAAACTAATAAGAAGATGGTTTGCTTTTGTGTACATCACTTTTTACAAAAAAAAATTAAAAAATGAAATTTTGAGCGTTGGTGCCTAGGCACCAAAATCGGCTCCAAGGCGCCAAATCGACTGAATCACTAAAATCACAAAAATGAATAGTGCAAGCCATTTTTCTACTTTAGGTTCATCTTCCACCTTGCGACTAGGGGTAAATAGAAAAATAGGGCTTCCAAATACTTGAATTTGAGGCATTTTGGAGCTAGAAATTCTTAGATTTCATCTTCTCTTGGTAAGGGCTTCACTTTAGCTTACTAATTTTTTATTTTCACCATGGATTTCTCCTACAATATGGGAAAACAAAAAAATAGAGATTTTGGAGAAACTTAGTGAATAATTGTTGGTGTGAAGTTTCTTAGGCATGATTTTCATTTTAGGGGTTTACTTTATTTTTATAGCAAATTTACGTAGAATTATTTTAATTTTTTTAGAACTCTATGGCTCCTAAAATGAGAAATATGAAGAGAAAGATGGCTTGTGACCAGAAGAAATTGGTAAACATGAAGGCATAACATCATTATAATACTCAACTTATGACAAGGAAGCTGATTCAGGAACGAGCATTTTACAATCCCGGCGGTCCTATCAAAGGAATGATTGTGGCCTGAAATTGGGAAACCTTCTGCAATTCCACTGATGTAGCAGTTGTCTCGATCATTTGGGAGTTCTATGCAAACCTACTGCAAGCTACGGATGATCAAGTTTTTTTGTTCGAGGTAAGAATGTTTAATTTACCTTGGAATGAATAAATGAATTATTTAGGTTGAGAGATGAGTTTCTTTGTGAGCACACTACATTTGATAAATCTGATTCTGCACTAGACAAAGTTATATTTTCTAACTTATGGAAGAGGAATTTTGATGATGAAGAATGTTCAAAAGGTAAACTTCTATACTTCTATGCTAAATGCTCAATCTAAAGCCTAGAATTATTTTTTTTCTACTGGACTCCTTCCAAAAAGTCATCTAAGAGAAGTCACAAAATAGAGACATAATTTAAATTTATGTATTCAACAAATGAAGAAAATAAACATTGGTGTCTTTATCTATCGGATTGCCCATACTTTACGTAGATGTGGCACTACTGGAGGTTTAGGACACTAGACTTTTATTTTTACTCTATGTGATGAATCAGGAGTGTGGTATGATAGATCTAAGGAATTGATGCAACCACTTAAACCTATCAGTAAGCCTATTGTTCATACCTATGAGTTTCATTTTGGACAGAAAGCTGGAGGTAAAGGCAGTGATATACCTTCTACTTCATCTTCTGGACCTTCTACATCATGCACTACCTCTTTAGAGAATTTTATGGAACAATTACTTATTCATCATGGTGATATTGAATCTTAGAAATCAAATGAGAACTATGGAAATGCGAAATTACCATAATGATGAATACATGCAAGGGAAATTGGATTATGAGATTGCTTAAAATGAAGCTATGAAAAAAGATTTGAGGGGCGTTCAAAATGTAGATTTCCTTACCTACTCCCGCTTTACACCCTACGAGCCTAAGATCGATATTGGCGAAGAAGATGGAGATAATGAGGAGGAGGAGGATGATGAGTACTTTACATTCATGCTTATTTTCTATAGTTTGATTTTGTTTTCATGTGGTTGTTTGTAGTGAACTTTTTTATTAAATGGTATGTATTGTAAACAAGTGTTGAACCTTTTTATGATTAGATGTAGATTGTTTTTTTTTTATTTTAATGTTGTTTATTTTTGCAATTTGTTTCTTATGTTTAGAACTCTTCTATAATTAGCAAATATATTTGATATATCATGTTTTACATAATATTTTATGCCCTGTTCTATTTAAATTGGTACCTGCAAAGTTTCAATTTCAAAGCTCTCTACAGGTTAGTTTTATTAAAATGCATTTATCATGTTCTTTCTACCTTCATTTTTGTATTAACTGCTTTATTTATTAAAAATTTATGTTTTGGGTGAAAAATCTTTTAAAAGAAACTAAACTTTATTTGTCCTCAATAAATTATATTTTAAAAATAATTTTTAACATAACTTTTGGTATCAGAGATTAACTTGAAGATGACTATATTTTGATTTTATAAATATGATTGTAGACTTAAGTAAAATCCTTTAATAATTAAGGTTAGATAAAAAAGACAATATATTCAACATAATAGCATAAGGTTTTATGGGTACTATTTAAAGTAAATAAAATTGCATTTTTGAAATATTAAGAGAGTGTTTGAGTTATATAAAAAGAAAGGATTGAGGCTTTATGAAAAATATTTTTTAAAGTTAATATGCATTTATAAGTAAGATATGTATGAGATTTTTAACTTTAAGAACAAGATAGTAAAGTTCAAAATCATTAATGACTATCCAGATACAGTAATCCTCACAAAAAAATGAAAATAAAAAAATGGGGGGATTGAAAATGATTCTAAGAGAAAAAAGAAAGAGAAAGAAAGGAAAAAAAAGATAAAAAGAAAAGCAAAAATAAAAATATATGTGAGGAAAAGCTTGAGAAGATGTCTAATAAAAAATGGGCTTCACTTGAATCAACTTAAGGAAAGAAGCTTAAATACATTTCTAAAATTATATTACAGTATTAGCATCTTTACTAATGTAGTTATCATAAAGTTCTTTTTCATATAGTTCTTCTAAGCATCCTTAATATGACGAATTACAATTATTCTTGAAATGAATATGAAACTAAAACTCTTAGACTTAACAACTATATATTATTATATTTTTAGTTTTAACATAAGTTATTAAAAAAATTTCTAAAGTTTTTCTATTGTCTTAATTAAACAAAAACTATAGAAGTTTTTAAGTGATGTCATTACCTTAAGTCATATTCTTTTTGTAGTAAAATAGTTACTCGAGGACAAGTAACAGTTAAGTTTGGGGGATTTTGATACACCAAGAAAATATTCGATTTTCCGTATGTATTTATGTCTTATATTTGGTGATAAGGCACTTTAAAGAAAATTATTTTCATGTTTTCTTGTAGGTATACTAAGTCTAAGCGTTTGGATCATAAAAGATGCAAAAAGTAAAAAATTTAGAGTAACAAGTGGCATTTTCCAAAAATTGAACTGGCGCTTAGGCACCAGAATAGGCGTCAATGTGCCAAAATTTAGAGAAGGTGGAGCATAGGCGCCAGATTTTGGGGCCTAGGAACTGGAGACACTTATTTTCAGAAATGCATTGAGTTTGGAAAATTTTTGAAGAGGTGCCTATGGAGAGTCTTAGGAAATTTGTCCCCACACTATAAAAGAGTATTTTTATGTTAGAAAAGGTAGTGTGTGTTGATTGGGAAGGTGTAGGGTGTGAGTTCCAAGTTGTGGGAGAGTGTTCTAAGTGTCTATAAGAGTTGTAAGGGGAGAAGGAAAGTGAGAGATTAAATCTTTCTTACATTTCTAAGAGAGATTTGAGTGTGATCGTAAAGAAAGAAAGATATTCAAAGGAAATTCATAGGATTTTCTTGGGGAAGAGATCAAGTTAAGTTATTTAACTTTTCTTTCTTGTTTTCTAATCTTGTTTTTAAATATAAAATCCATGGTTTGTTGTATCTTCCTCATGAATTTTGAGTAGGTTTCTTTGTCCTTCTCTCTACAAAGAAAGATATTCATGTGAAGAATCAAGATTGTTGTGCAATATTTTAATTTTATATTTATGATTTTTCAAACTTTCAACTTCATTTACTTTTCTATCTAGCCAGTTGAATTATTAAAATTTATTGTGTTAGAAGAATAATTCCCATAATTATCAAAATTTTGGAAATTTCATTAGCATAAAATGACTTNAAATTTGGCTAAGTGTTCTCAATAACACTGATTTGCCCCTTTCAGGGTCTTCACCCACATAAA
>JXCR01148760.1:17384-39928 GCA_002079205.1 Phalaenopsis hybrid cultivar | reverse complement strand
CCTCAAAGCTCTGCATAGAGCCTCCATGGCTATAAAGGGGGGGGGGGTGACCCGAGAGCTTCATAACTCCTAAAAACTCCTCAATCCCTCTCTTAAAGCCTCTGCCTCCAACACCAAATTTGCTCCCAAAGACTAGATTAACTTATTCTCACCATCTCCAAGCCATCTCCAGTACCACATTACCTTAATTTCATTTCTAAAATTCAGGGGTTATCACGACCTTAAAACAAACTCCCTCGAGATTCTAATTTAACCCTCCCAAAAGCTTCACAAGGCCTTAAAACCGTTGTCTCAATCAAAATCCAACTTTCCCGCACCTTCCACCATAGCCCAACACTAACTCGTGCTCCCATTTGTTCTTACTCATAACTAGGACCAATTTCAACTCAAATAGAAGCAAGCAGAAGCTTCGTGGCATCAACGATCGTTTCCATCAACCCCAATCGAGCTTCACCAACTGAGACATGGTATGGGTTCAAAACTCCTAGTTTAAACATTGTTTTGGTCTTTATGAAGAAGATGAACAATACATCCACACTTAACCATATATATTAGTTTGTCTCACTTTGGTGAAGCTATAGGAACAAACCCAATGCCTTTTGGTTAAGTATTGAGGAAGATCTTAACCCTTAGAGTGCAGACGGCTCTCAGTTCACAAACCCTTTGGGACCATTTTGGAATTGATTAAGACCAAAATGAGGTGTCGGGGAAGCCATACGTTTCTCAATATTATGGGGTAGGCAACAATGGACCGTATTTTTCTCATAAATATAATTGTAGTCATGCTTAAGAATGATGTTCGAGAACTTATTATTTTTTTAACCTATTGTATCCCGATGGGGTATTATCCACATGAGCCTCTAAAACAACCCATGTATATTTTAAATAGATAAACTTCTTCATCCAATTGAAGAGGAATTTCAGCACGGTGAGGGGGCACCAAGAAAATGCTTTTTATAGAGAAGGTTGCCCCACGCCTGTAAGCAATTATTGAAAACTTGATGTTTGAATGAGATGTGGGATGACTACCCTACCATATTATGCCCGATAAATTAACATGAACAACATTTTATGGATTTTGTGTATGAATAAGATGCAGGAAAATCATCGAACAAGCTACAATCGTGCTCATGATGTTAATGTGAACCACCTTTCTAAATCGTAGTGAAGGCTGCCTCTCACATAAGAAGATGAAAAGAAATAATATTTAAGAGGTACAAATATGATTTTTTTTGTCGGTTGGTTGATGTATATCATTAGATAATGAAGCAGAGGCTTGACGTCTTGAACTTGAGAACTATGCTTATTGGGACTTTGCTTATCATAGATGAAGCCAAACTGATGTGGTTCGAAAGGCTTGTGCTTGTGAAGTAACAATTATCATCTCAGTGTTGCACGAGAATCTAACACACACTTAGAAAATTAAATTTATGTAACAAGATGAGACACATCGATTTTTATGCAGAAAATCATAGAAAGAGGAAAAAATAATGTGGCATAACCCAGTTGAAATAATCCACAACAAATGGTGAGTAGGTGTTCCTAATATTCTTCTAAGTTAGAGAAGAAGAAATTATGAAGTTGATGTATAAGAATATATCAACAATAATAGTCATAATGGGTCGTAAAAGCCATTGTCGGATGTTATGGAGGCAGCAGTCTGCCATGAGTATTGTAGATGGCAGTTGTAGGTCCAACTTGTGTTTGAGGCCATTGTCGAAAGTCATTGTAATATTTGGCCACATGGGCCATAGAGGGTTGCTTCAGAAGCATTAGTTGCCCATAAAAAGCCGTAATAGGGAGTTTTAGAAGCTGTGGGTACGTTCTTATGTTGTAGAAACTGGGCTTGCATGAGCTAAGATAATGTCCATAAGTTGCAGATGTTAGAGTTAAGAATTGCATGAGTTGTAGATTATGTAGGTCATAGTTGGTCACATGGATCTTAATAGGGAGTTGAAATATTGCACATAAACCACAAAGGTTATAGTTTGGAGTTGCATGAGCTGTGAAGCAAGTAGTCCATAATTAGTTACATAGGTCATGACAGAGAATCATAATAACGTCCGCAGGGCATAGTGACTGAATTTGTGAGTTGCATGAGCTATGATAACCTCCTTATGCCAAAAAGGCTAGAGTTGAGAACTGCATGAGTTGTTGACTACATAAGTTACAACATGTCACATGGGTTGCGATAAAGAGTTGTAATTACGTCTGTAGACCGCATAGGCCAACGTTTGAAACAACATGAGTCAAGAAAATATTTATAGGCCATAAAGGTTGGAGTTGGGAGCTGCACGAGTTATGAATTGTATAAGCCATAATTGGTCGTATAAGCTGTGATCAGGAGTTGAAATAACGACCATTGGCCACAAATGTCGAAGTTAGGACTTGCATGAGTTGTGAGCCACATAGGTCATAGTTGTCTGCATAGGCCATGACCATTGTTACACCATATTCGGGGTAACATCATTGCATCGTAGTCGGGTGAGTTACATACAACTTTCAGGGTGTGCTGTAATACTGTATTCGAGGTGCGTTGTTGCTTCACATTTGGGGCGTTACCACACCATTTCTGGGGCGACATCATTACTTCACAATGTATGCTAAGATTCTACGACACACTTCTTAAGTCAAGTCCTTCTTTAAGTCCTTTTTCAAACTTCACTCTAGGCCCTTAGTTTTACAAGGGTGCGTGACTCTATTTATAGAGTTTGAGAGAGACTCACTACAAATTAAAAAAATATTTAGACAACTTCATCAAATGACAAAAGAATTCTCTGGATCATATGATGTTATGTGAACATTTGAGTGTCTTAATGATGGCAGAATCGAATAATTGTAGACTCGTTGTATTTATATTGTCGAGACATTTGATTCAACTATATGCTTGTCAAATTTGAAATTTATTTGACTTCCAATTAGACACCGAAAGCTTACAAAAGTGATTTAATGGTTCAATATTGGCTTGATCTATCTCAGATTGGAGAAACTTTATGTTTGTTTTGTCAAGCCGGTCAGTTTGACTTAGAGTGTGTTTGGGGCGGTGGTGTGGCGCTGCATCTTTCTATTTGTCAAAACAACATTTTACTTGCTTCTCAAAAAGCTGCAGTTGAAATTGCATTTTCTCACGGGACCTGACTACCTGCAGTGGCTGTTAGAAAGCTTGAGTTAAACTTTTTCAAAAAAAAAAAAAAGTCACCATAGTTTTTGAAGAACAATCTATTTTCTTCAAACAACTGTAACAACCCAAAACTTAATAAAAATTATGAATAAATTTTAAATAAAATTTAAATACAATTTATTTTAAAAGTTATATCTAGATCCAATTCTTAAGTTGAATTTTACGTGATGATGAAAATTCTTTTATATTAGAAATAATATCATAAATATTTATATATTCATATTATTTATATTTTTATGTATTTTTCTATAGCTTTATTTCCTGGGGCAAACTAGTGTTAAATGCTGCCTTGGTGCACAAGCTCGAAGCGTCAAACAATGCACAAAGACTCGTTCAGAAATTGAAAAGACCTTAGAGCTGATAAGATCGAGCGTCGTACTAATCGGGGGGAGAGAGAGAGAGAGACGGCGCGTGAGCTTGAGGTCGGGTAATGGCTTGGAGGCAACTCCTTACGCAGGTACGACTTTTTTGCCTCATCATTTGATTTATCCGAGTGATCGATTCGTGGAACCTTCTTTCATTAGAGCAAGAGACGATTGAACTGTTTGTGTGCGAATCTGTATCAGATTCAGTTTCTGTTTCGTTTATCTACTTATGGGATTCAATCTTGTGGGGTTTGATCTAGAAAATTTGTGAGTTCTGTACACATATTTCACAACATGTATGATCTTTTGTCTGTCATTGAAAGAAGAAAAGGGTGTATTTAAGGGCACGAGTCTTCTGATATCGAGGCAAATAAGAATTCATTTTGAGGTGCCTGTGAAGGAAACCTGAGAGGTTAATTATTTCACACAATTTTGAACCTTTTCAGGTTCAAAATTTGAAANTTCTGTACACATATTTCACAACATGTATGATCTTTTGTCTGTCATTGAAAGAAGAAAAGGGTGTATTTAAGGAGCGCTTATTTTGTGCCTATGAGCTCGGTGTGCAATGGAAAGGTGACACGCAGAATTGTGGTCCCCACAACTTAAAAAAATGAAATTAATGCATTCTTACGGCGCGACCCGGCCCGAGACCGGCCCGAAACACGTAAAAGTTAAACAACGCTTCTGAAAAAAAAGTGATTTCATCGGAAACCCAAACGTTGCCCGAGCAAGAAGAGTGCAGAGCACATTCATTAGATCTTTTAGGGTTTTTGAATCAGAAAACTTAGGGTTTTAGAGTTGCTATTGGAAACCAAAGAGAGCCCAGTGAGAATGTAGACGGAAGAGCCCCTGAGAATGAAAACCGAAGAGGAATCGACAATGTAGGTCGAGAAACTCAAGAAAAAAGAAGCAAAAGAGCGAAATAAGAAGGAAATCCAAGAGGGTTCATCCAAGTAATTTTTATTTTGGTGATTCTATTTTCATTGAGAAGACTATTTGGGTAATATTTTAGCTGTACTTGAGTAACAAATCACTCAGAGTAATATATGAGTTGTATTTTACTGTTTTTGAGTTGTACACAAGTGCACACAATATTACCTTAAAAAATCATTATTAAACCGTAATAAAACATGTTATTTAATTATAATACCAAACTAATCACTACTTAACACTACCTTAAATATTACATGAGTATTACAAAAATAATACAATAATAATAGCAGAATTCAACGAAAAAATTATCAGAATATAACCTTAATACTACATCAGAATATAACTTTAATACTATTAATATCATAATACAACAGAAAAACTTTCATAATATAACATAAGTACTATACCTGAATATAACTTAAGTAATACGACATTAATACCAAAATACAACGGAAATAAAACCAGAACATAACCTAAATACTACAATACCAGAATAGAATGTAAGTAATACTGTAATATAACCTAAATAATCCTATACGTGATCACATAATATTGCTTAAATATTACAATAGTAATCCCGAAATAAAACCTTTCTACCTAACCCCTTATATTTTTTGCATTATTTTGTTTGATGTAGGTTTGTGAACCCAAGGTCCATGAGTTGTAGATGCCGGTCATCTGTAGTTAGAGATGCGCTTGATAAGGTCAGGCCTGCTGTATCTGACGAGATGAGGTTTGAGTTCAAAATGTTGAATGTTGATTAGTTCTTTGCACTTTCACCTTATCCCCAAGACAATGTGGTCACACTTCAAATATTGCAATGTTGGATACATGAAAAAATGGTTTTCAGAATGAGACGGAAAGATCTGAGGATAAATCCTGATAAAATTGCTCTTTTGATTGACATGCCAAATAGAAGAGAAGTTTCAAAGTGGAAGAAAGTTCCATCCTGTGGCGTTGATGCCCATCAAATGAAGGCTGATTTGTTGAACTTCGGAACTGTGGAGTCTTCTGCCCCTTTTAATCAATTGTATATAAACTATTTGTTATCAAATTTATTTTTTCCGTCTAGTTATTTCAGTGTATCCAAAGGACTTTACATCTTTGGAGAGAATGTACATATCTTTGCTTCATTTAATTGACCTGTTGCACTATGTGAATATCTTATTGAACAAATAAATGCGGTAGCTATCAAAATAATGCGGAACCGACCTCTAGGATATATAAATGGTTTTCTTTTTTTGCTAACGGTAAGTACATCGTATTAAAGTCAAATGATATTTATTTCTTTGTGTAAAGTTGAATATGCCATTTTCTTTCACACAGCTCTGATTTTATGAGCACACTTCTTTAATTACTCCTGTCAATCATAAGACTAGACCTCGAATGTTGAGGTGACCAACAACTGTAAGCTTGAGCTCATCCCAACTTGATATAGTTTTTAAGAGGCCTACTCCTGATCAGACAAGTTATATATATTTTTAATTTTCAATTAAATTATTATGTTATTTTGAAACTAGTAATGATCAAAGCCTTTCTTTTTGAAATAACTTGCAGGTTCATGATAAATTTTTAGATCTGAGAGAGGATGAGTTCAATCTATTATCCAATCAAGATGAAAGATTACCTGATCCAGTTCCAGCGACGCAAGTCAAAGGCAGACCAGAGGCACCTGTATCATTTGATATGGGGCCAGTTGATTCAGGGGACATCGCTCCCGAGCCACTGTATACTACGATGAATAAAAGCATGGAATCAATAATTGAGCCGCTTAAAGGCTAAGAGAAATGATTCACTGAATTTCAAGGAACTTTGAATATAATAACTGTTGGGTTTTGAGTTTGCAGAGACAAATGTCGGTGCTACAACATAAATTTGATAAATCTGAAAATATTTCAACTAATAAAGACGAAGAGATCGGAGTAGATGATCCCCAGCCAACCTCCCCTCGTGGTGGGAGTTCTCATGATTTTCGTTATGGTTGGAGTTCTTATGATTTTGTTTATCGTGAAAGAGAAGTGGGAGCCCAACAGAACATTAATGTTACCCAACATTCAACTTCTGTGGGAGAAGAGGGAATCCAACCGTCGGCTTTTGTGGGAGAAGAAAGAATCTCTGTTGAATGAGATAAAGTTGATGACACCCATAAACGATCCGTTGCCAGCTTAATAGAAAGGGTTAAGAGCAGACGGAGCAGAATAAAGAAGATAGTGAGTTCGCCTTTCACTGTCTTCGAATTGAAGAGAAGAAAAACAACAGGGGAAGTCGATGAGCCGATGTTATCCGATAAAAATGCTGCTGTACATACCACCCCATAGTAGAAGAACAACAAATAACTGAAGAACCAATAATAGACCATGTAGCAAAGATAGATCTTCAAATAATTGTATTTTCTGCTGTACATACGAACCCCATTGTAGAGGAACAACAAAGAGTTGAAGAGGAAGAAGTAGAAGGATCAGCTATCATAGCACTAACAACTTTAGGAGATCAGCCAGATATTGTTAATGTGTTATTTGAAATTTATTTTTTATACATTGTCTTATATCATCTAAATTACCTATGTATTTTAGATGTAACATAATTTTTTTTTGTAGCCTCTTCCAGCTATCCCCAAGATCGACTATCCTGACAGATCTATGGTATCGGCTGAAACACTGACGGTGATCGATCAAGTCATGTCAAAATAGATCAATGAGTGAGTAAATCTGTGTCTTTTATAATGCACTTCTTTTGTGATTAAGTGAATGAAAACAACATCTTTATTATATTTGAAATTTGTAATATTATACAAGAATGATATTATGTTGCACATGAAATACATTTTTATAAATCGCCGAACAACGGTAGAGTTATTGTGCAATGCATGATTACAAATGACCATGTCGACACCCAAGCGATGATTTTGAGCAATAAGAGGAATGCAAATTCATCCTTTTTTAGGCCTTACATTTATGTATCGCCACTATACTGGGTAAGACTGCATCTACTTATCTAAACAACCATATTTAATTATATTCAGAATGTCAACAACCATATGAATATGTTAACACTTTATTTTATTTTACAATCTTATCATAAAATGGGTAACACCGCATCATTTGTGGATCATATCACCAAAGAAGCAGTTCTAAAAGCTAATATCATTATGATTCATGTTCTGAACAACTAACACTGGATTTTATTGGTTGCTGATTTGCGTGATGAGAAATGAAAAATGTATGATTCATTACCCAACCAGATGCACAAAGCCGTGTGCAACGACGTTGTAAGTTACTCTCAATCGTTAAAGCTATTATTTCTGCAATTTTCACCAGTTTTGTCCATTCACTAATATTAATTAACTGTGTAGATCAAACAATTTGCACATGATGTTGAAGGTTCTTTTAAGCTAAACCCAAGAAATGAAAACTTTCAATTGTTAGAGGTTTTCCCATACAAACCAATAATGTTGATTGTGGGATGTTTGTCTGCAAATTTATGCAAAAATTAGCAAAAAGCTACAAACATGATTGAAGTGAAGATATAGGATGACAGGTAGAAATGTCAAGATTTAGGACAGAGCTTGCACAAGATATTTGTTTGTGGGTACAACATCGTAATCAGTAGACTTATTTCACTGTTAATATATGTTTTATTTCATAATATACATAATATTCGTGTATTATCTCTGCAGGAATATTAAGGTGATATTAATGTTATAGTCGTATTCTTGTATTATTGTGATAATATTATGATATTATTAAAATGATAATGATAATATTGTTGTTATGTTGCCTCTATCATGGTTGTATTTTTGTATTGTTTTGGTAATATCGAGGTATTACTAAGATAACTTTATAGTATTTTGTGAAAATATTTTAATCAAACCGCAATATTTACACAATATTTGCTAAATATTGCAATCAAACCAGGATATATTCCTCCCTAGCAATGTTACTTATTGATTGCATTGCGGTAATACTTCATGAATATTTTGGTAATATTCAACGTAAACTAAAGAGAATAAAGAAAAATTCTCAAAATATTGTGTAAATATTTTAATCAAACCGCAATATTTACACAATATTTGCTAAATATTGCAATCAAACTAAGATATATTCCTCCCCAGTGATGTTATTTATTGGTTGTATTGCGGTAATACTTCGGGAATATTTTGGTAATATTCAACGCAAACTAAAGAAAAAATAAAGAAAAATTCTCAAAATATTTGAAATCTCACGATCTTATTCCAATGTTTTTTAATTATTGATAGATGTTATATATTAGTTGTGTTAGAAATATATAGTCGAAACAACCCAGATACGACCGCAGAGTGGTGAAAATAGGCTTGGGTTTGATGGGTGAAATGTTTCTTGACTTGAACCAACTTTTTTATCTTTTCCTGTAAAATAATGTGTCATATTAGTGAGTTGTAACGTAACATACAACCAAAATAATAGAAAAATATAACCTAAAAGGCTTTTGAGAGAAGAATAACCGATCAAAAAGAAAGATTGAAAAATCACTATAGTATTAGTTATGTTATATTATCCTTCTATTATTTTGGTTAGGTTATAATAATTTAGGTATTATTCTTCTATTATTTTGGTTGTATGCCGCATAAATTAGTAAAAAGCTACAGACATGACTATTATAAAAAGCTACAGATTGGATAATAAAGAGACTACCGCATGTAGAGCACATGCGGTCGTCAGACAGAATAATTCGGTATTATCCTTCCGGCATTATTGTGGTTGCTATTGTCTTTGTTTTTGCTTACAAGGATAGTTGGGTCTTATTTAGGTTTTATCATGAGTTTATTATGGTGTTATTATGGTTGTATTATGGTAGTATTTTCGTATTTTAAGCTTTCAAGAATCTTTGTGTTATTATGGTATTATTGCTGTAGTATTATAGTTGTATTATGTATCATGATGTTATTTATTGCTGTATTTAATTAATGGTTTTACTGAAGTGTTATGTTCAGTGTAAGTAGTGTTATTTTGGTGTTATCATGATTTTATTATACTAGTATTTTTGTATTTTTGGCTTTGAAGTATACTTTTTGTGTTATTATGGTATTATTTATGTAGTATTATGATTGTATTATTTATTATGTTGTTATTGATTTATCATTTCATACCAGCATGATTGTATTTATTAATTTGTTTCGTTGAAGCGTTATTTTGTCATTCTATTGGTGACATTGTTGAAAGTTGCAGCTCTCCAAGCCTTTAACTGTGTGCATTGATCTAATTGTGGATAGTTTGCTTCGCGTGGTGGTTCATAAGGAGAATGAAGCCTATGAAAATTATTGTGCATATGCACACCATATTGGATTCACTGTGCGCAAGGATCACGTTAGTTTTTGGCCTAATTTAAAAATGATTAAGACAAAAGATTTCATTTGTGGCAAGGCTGGTTTCAAGAAAGAATTGAATAACAATGTGGCGGTGAAGTACAGAAGAGGGGACACAAGGACTGGTTGTCCAGTCATGATCCGATATGTCGTCAATATAGAATGTAATTGGTCGGTTAAGAAACTTATAGAAAATCATAGCCATCCTTTGGCGGCAGACGGTGACAAAATCTATTGCGTTCCAACAGAAAAATGAATGATGTCAGTGCACAAGTGCTCAAATCGATGACACAATCAGGGATCAGAATAAGCGATGTCTTTAGTTTTCTGGCTACTGAATTTGGGGGTGTTGAAAATCTTGATTGCACGAAGACGTATGCTTATAATTTCATACAAAGAGAGAAAAATAGTAAGATTGAAAATGGGGACGCAAATTCTCTACTTAGATTGTTCACTGAGAGTCAAGCAGAGGATACGATGTTTGCATGAGACGTCCAAATTGATGAGTCTGGTAGTTTATTGAATTTTTTTTGGAGTGGTGGGATATCCAGACTTGATTACAATATTTTTGGGGATGTCATAATATTTGACACAAGTTATAGATTAAATAAATACAATTTATGTTGTGGTCCTATTGTCGGTGTGAACTACCACTGACAGAACGTTCTATTTGGAGTTGACTTTTTGTTAGATGAAATAGTTGAATCATTCAAGTGACTATTTGAATCATTTATCCGGATTATGGACAACAAGCACCCGATGACAATATTCTCTGATCAGGATCAAGCAATGACCAGAGCCATTGAAGAGTGCCTTCCGCACACAAGACATAGATTATGTCAATGACATATTTATAAGAAATTGTCTTCAAAACTACATCTTGGTGTAAGCACCAAGAAAGTCAATGAGTTTTTTTATAAATTCATGGCTAGGTGTAACTCCGAGGTGGAGTTTGAAGAAACTTGACATACAATGATTGAGATAGGAAATCTATATGAGAATACTTGGTTGACTAGTTTGTACAATATCAGACATAAATGGTCAACAACTTTCAATAAAGAAATATTTGGGAGAGACCATCAAGAAATGTCAATGTCAAAGAAGAAAAAGACACCGAATAAACCACATGATTTGAAGGACCCAAGGAAGATGCGACCAAAAGGAGTTTCTAATGCTAGGTTAAAAGGCTTTTGGGAGAAGAATAACCGATCAAAAAATAAGATTGAAAAATCACTATAGTATTAATTATGTTATATTCTTCTATTATTTTGGTTGTATGCTGCGTTACAACTCACTAACATGACACATTGTTTTACAGAAAAGGATAAAGAAGTTGGTTCAAGTCAAGAAACATTTCACCAATCAAACCCAAGCCTATTTTCACCACTCCGCGGTCGTATCTGGTTTGTTCCGAGTATATATTTCTAACACGACTAATATATAACATCTACCAATAATTAAAGAACATTGGAATAAGATCTGCGGTATTTCAAATATTTTGAGAGTTTTTCTTTATTTTTTCTTTAGTTTGCGTTGAATATTACCAAAATATTCCCGAAGTATTACAACAATACAACCAATATATATTAGCGCTGGTGGAGAAACATATCTTGGTTTGATTGAAATATTCCTTTGTTATATTCACCACTCCGTGGTCGTATCTGGGTTGTTCCGAGAATATATTTATATTATTAAGCTGTTTTCATTCATTTGAACACAAATATTGTCTAAATAGTGCGGTTTGATTAAACTATTTTCGGGGTGAGGTATTCACAAAATAGCGACTAATAATTAAATAAAACATTGGAATAAGCTCCGTGGGATTTCAAATATTTTGAGAATTTTTCTTTATTCTTTATTTAGTCTGCGTTGAATTTACCAAAGTATTGCTGAAGTATTACCGCAATACAATCAATAAAGAACAACGCTGGGGAGGAATATATCTTGTTTGATTGCAATATTTAGCAAATGTTGTGTAAATATTGCGGTTTGATTAAAATATTTTTCACAAAATATTATTAAGTTATTTTAATAATACATCGATATTACCAAAACAATACAAAAATACAGCAATGATAGAGACAACATAACAACAACATTATCACTATCATTTTAATAATAACACAATATTACCACAATAATAAAAGAATACGACTATAATATTAATATCACCTTAATATTCCTGTAGAGAGAATACACGAATATTATGTACATTATGAAATAAAACATATATTAATAGTGAAATAAGTCTACTGATTACGATATTGTACCCACAAACAAATATCTTGTGCAAACTCTGCCATAAATCTTGGCATTTCTGCGTGTCATCCCATATCTTCACTCCAATCATGTCTGTAGTTTTTTACTAATTTTTGCATAAATTTGCAGACAAACATCCCACAATCTATACTATTGGTTTGTGCGGAAACACCTCTAACCATTGAAAGTTTCCATTTTCCGGGTTTAGCCCTAAAATAACATTCAACATCATATACAAATTGTTTGATCTACACAGTTAATTAATGATCAGTGAATGGACAAAACTGGTGAAAATTACAGAAATAATAGCTTTAACGATTGACAGTAACTTACAACGTCGTTGCACACGGCTTTATGCATCTGGTTGGGTAATGAATCATACATTTTTCACTTCCCATCACCCAAATCAGAAACCAATAAAACCCAGTGTTGGTTGTTCAGAACAGGAATCATAATGATATCAGCTTTTAGAACTGCTTCTTTGGTGATATGAACCATAAATAATGCGGTGTTACCCATTTTATGATAAGCCTGTATAATAAAACAAAGCGTTAACATATTCATATGGTTGTTGAAATTCTGAATATAATTAAATATGGTTGTTTAGATAAGTAGATGCGGTCATACTCAGTATAGTGACGATATATAAATGTAAGGCCTAAAAAAGGATGAATTTGCATTCCTCTTATTGTTCAAAATCATCGCTTGGGCGTCAACATGACCATTTGCAATCATGTCATTGCACAATAACTCTACCGTTGCCCGACGATCTATAAAAATGTCTTTCATGTGCAACATAATATCATTCCTGCATAATAGTGCAAATTTCAAATATAATAAAGAATTTGTTTTTATTCACTTAATCACAAAAGAAGTGCATTATAAAAGACACAGATTTGCTCACTCATTGATGTATTTTGATATGACTTGATCGATCATCGTCAGTGTTTCTTCTGATACCATAGATCTGTCAGGATAGTAGATCTGGGGGACTGCTGGAAAAGGCTACAAAAAAAATTATGTTACATCTAAAATATATAGGTAATTTAGATGATATAAGATAATGTATAAAAAATAAATTTCAAATAACACATTAACAATATCGGGCTGATTTCCTAAAGTTGTTAGTGTTAGGACAACTGATCCTTCTACTTCTTCCTCTTCAACTCTTTGTTGTTCCTCTACAATGGGGTTCGTATGTACAGCAGGAAATACAATTATTTGAAGACCCATCTTTGCTACAGGGTATATTATTGGTTTTTCAGTTATTTGTTGTTCTTCTACTATGGGGGTGATATGTACAACAACATCTTTATCGGGTACATTGACTCATCGACTTTCCCTGTTGTTTTCTTCTCTTCAATTCAAAGGCAGTGAAAGGCGAACTCACTGTCTTCTTTATTCTGCTCCGTCTGCCCTTAACCCTTTGTATTAAGCTGGCAACAGACCGTTCATGGGTGCCATCAACTTTATCTCCTCTGGTTCCTTCTTCTCCCACAAAAGCCGACGACTGGATTACCTCTTCTCCCACAGAAGCTGAATGCTGCGTAACATCAATATTCTGTTGGGCTCCCACTTCTCTTTCACTATAAACAAAATATAAGGACTCCAACCATGACGGAAATCATGAGAACTCCCACCATGAGGGGAGGCTGGCTGGGGATCATCTACTCCGATTTCTTCGCCTTTATTAGTTGAAATATTTTCATATTTATGAAACTTATGTTGTAGCACCGACATTTGTCCCTACAAACTCGACAACCCAACATTTTTTGTATTCAAGGTTCCTTGAAATTCATTGAATCATTTCTCTTGGCCTTTAAGCGGCTCAATTATTGATTCCATGCTTTTATTTATTGTGGTGTACAGTGGCTCGGGGGTGATGTTCCCTGAATCAACTGACCCCATATCAAATGATACAGATGCCTCTAGTCTGCCTTTGACTTGCGTCGCTGGAACTAGACCAAGTAATCCTTCATCTGGATTGAATAACAGATTAAGCTTATCCTCTCTCAGATCCAAAAATTTATCATGAACCTGCAAGTTATTTAAAAAAAAAAGGTTTTGATCATTACTAGTGTCAAAATAACATAATAATTTAATTGAAAATTAAAAATATATGTAACTTGCCTGATCAAGAGTCAGTCTCTTAAAAGCTATATTAAGTTGGGATGAGCTCAAACTTACAGTTGTTGGCCACCTCAACATTCGAGGTCTAGACTCAGGATTCACAGGATTAACCAAAGAAGTATGCTCATAAAATCAGAGCCGTGTTAAAGAAAAGGGCATATTCAGCTTTACACAGAAATAAATTGCATTTGACTTTAATACAATGCACTTACCGTTAGCAAAAAAAAAAAAGAAAATCATTTATATATCCGAGAGGCCAGTTTCGCCTTATTTTGATGGCTACCGCATTTATTTGCTCAATAAGATATTCACATAGTGCAGCGGGTTAATTAAATGAAGCAAAGATATGTACATTCTCTCCAAAGATGTAAAGTCCTTTGGATACACTGAAATTACTAGACGGAAAACATAAATTTGATAACAAATAGTTTATATATAATTGATTAAAAGGGGCAGAAGACTCCCTAGTTTCGAAGTTCAACAGATCATCCTTCATTTGACGGGCATCAACGCCACAGGATGAAACTTTCTTCCACTTTGAAACATCTCCTCTATTTGGCATGTCAATCAAATGAACAACTTCATCAGAATTTATCCTCAGATCTTTCCCTCCCATTCTGAAAATCATTTTTTCATGTATCCAACATTACAATATTTGAAGTGTGACCACATTGTCTTGGGGATAAGGTGAAAGTGTAAAGAACTAATCAACATTCAACATTTTGAGCTCATTCCTCATCTCGTCAAATATAGCAGACCTGACCTTATCAAGCGCATCTCTAACTACAGATAACCGATATCTACAACTCATGAACCTTGGGTTCACAAACTTACATCAAACAAAATAATGCAAAAAATATAAGGGGTTAGGGAGAAAGGTTTTATTTCAGGATTATTATGGTAATATTTAAGCAATATTATGTGATGTCGTATAGTATTATTTAGGTTATATTATAGTATTACTTACGTTGTATTCTGACATTGTAGTATTTATGTTATATTCTGGTTTTGTTTCCGTTATATTTTGGTATTAATGTAGTATTACTTAAGTTGTATTCATGTGTAGTACTTAGGTTATATTATGGAAGTTTTTCCGTTATATTCTGGTATTAATAGTATTAAGGTTATATTGTGGTATAATATTAAGGTTATATTCTGGTAATTTTTTCGTTGTATTCTGATATTATTATTGTATTATTTCTATGATGCTCATGTAATATTTAAGGTAGTGTTAAGTAGTGAATAATTTGGTATTATAATTAAATAACAGGTTTTATTGCGGTTTAATGTTGGTTTTCTTAAGGTAATATTGTGTGTACTTGTGTACAACTCAAAAAAAGTAAAATACAACTCATATATTACTCTGAGTGATTTGTTACTCAAGTACAGCTAAAATATTACCCAAATAGTCTTCTCAATGAAAATAGAACCACCAAAATAAAAATTACTTGGATGAACCCTCTTGGATTTCCTTCTTCTTTCGCTCTTTTGCTTCCTTTTTCTTGTGTTTCTCGGCCTCCATTGTCGTTTCCTCTTCGGTTTCCATTCTCAAGGGCTCTTCCGTCTCCATTTTCACTGGGCTCTCTTCGGTTTCCAACAGCAACTCTAAAACCCTAAGTTTTTCTGATTCTTCTGATTCAAAAACCCTAAAAGATCAAATGAAGGTGCTTTGCGCTCTCCTCGCTCGGGCGATGTTTGGGTTTCCGATGAAATCACCTTTTTTCAGGCGCGCTGTTTAACTTTTACGTGTTTCGGGCCGGGTCGCATCGTAAGAATGCCTTAATTTCATTTTGTAAGTTGTGGGGGCCACAATTCCACATGTCACCTTTCCATTGGACACCGCACGCATAGTTGCGTGCGGTGTCCGCACAGAATAAGCGCTCGTATTTAAGGGCACGAATCTTCTGATATTGAGGCAAATAAGAATTCATTTTAAGGTGCCTGTGAAGGAAACCTGAGAGGTTAATTATTTCACTCAATTTTGAACCTTTTCAAAATTTGAAGAGCAGTGGCATTGTCGTCAAGGCTTGATTACCTTTTTCATAATTTGAAGAGGAGTTTGGTTCATTTGGGTGCATTATTTGATTTTTGACTGTCTATCCAATTGAATTCCATGGTAGGTTGTTTAGTTCAATGTAAAATAAATGTTGAACTTTAAATGAATTCTAAATGAATTAAAATTTTACATTGCATTTATTTTCTGCTGACCAAACTTCAAGATTTTTACAACTTCTACATTTCTCTTACAGTGCACTCCTAATTCCACCGACCAAACAACGCCATAACAAGAATCTCTATCTTCACTCACAGAGATTAAGCATTTTTACACTTTATTACCATCTTTTGATTCTATCTGGTTTTTTGGGTGGTTTTTATATTTTGTTTTAATTCATTATTAAAAGTCATGTATTCATATTTTCATTCTAAACTGTCCGTTTTTAAATGTATTTTGATTTCTAGTATCATATATTGTTATTTAAGTTTGATGTGCAATAGACTACAGTTGAATTTGAAAGTTTAAATGAGATTAAATCATTTTATAGGTTTTGGTCTTTTTTTTCGCCATGCGCAGGCATTTTCATGCTGTTCATGCTATTTGAAAATCTTTTTTTACTAATTGATATGCTTGCTAAAACTCGTAAATTCTTTTCTTCCAGAACTTAATTGCTTTCACATTCAGTTGTGATGGTTGAAATTTCATGTTTTTGTAGTTTGATATGAAAAAATACATTCTGGGGTATGCTTTCCTTGCTGTACAAATAGCTTGTGTTTCATCTTTCTTCGTTCCTTTGCAGTCTCTGTGATTTATTTTTATTCTTCTCATAATCCCTTAACATTAATATCATTCTCTGCCATTCCTACCTACATGTACAATTTTGCATGCCATTGTCAAAGCTTCAGTGTGAAGGCGGCATAGGTTTACTTTAACATTTTGTTTTCGGAAATTTACAAATGTAGAACACTATTCTTATGTATTTTACACATCTCAAACCAAATTTTCATATTTACCTGCATAACATTTTGGTGCTTTATACCCAAAAGGTGTTTTCCTCTTTTAAAAAGTGATAATAGTGCTATCTTTTATGTGATATTAAAGATTTGAGTGGTATGTGTGTAAATATGAAAGCTTTGGTGTTAGAAATGTAAATACATAATAATTGTGTGCTATGTATGTAAATGCTTTTTTTTTGCACTAAATCTACTATGTTTATTTCAACAGGTTGGTAAGAGGCACTTAAAGTGCCCTATTTCTTACAAATTAAGTGGTCATCCATCTCTTAACTTGTACAAGGTCGACAATGGTTAGTATTGAGTATTATTGTTTAGCTCAGTCTATCCCATAATGACTATTTGCTTGCCCATCTGATTTGATGCATTTACATATTTATATATTTAAGAAAATTTACATACGCACCTCTTAATTCTTATATTTTTATGTATCTAATACCAAAACATTAATTTTTTCACACATACCGCCTTATCTATTCAGGAAAAGGTAATTTTCACTTTTTAAAAGTAGTATTTTTGATGTGATATGAATAAATGTAAAAATTAGAGTTTTGGTGTTAGATATGTATGTTTATAGGAATTGGGTATTATGCATATGAATGCGTCATATATTTATTTGTTAAATCATGATTTGTTTGTGAATTACACCCTAAGAATAGAGTGTAAATAGGAAGAAATAGATAGAAAGAGAGAGGAATGCACGGTAGTCCGTCGCGTCTTATTCATAAAATGGTTCCCTTATTTATAAAGAGTGTACAATGGTGATATTATATTCTTGCCCATGTTTGAAAGAGATTCGTATTAGGGTATTTTTAGTATTTTACATGTATGAGCTTATCATCCGACTATTTTCTAGCTTGACCGACTAAGCATAACTAGCTTCTGGTCGATGTGATTAGCTTGGTCGGCCAAGCTTAGTTTGTATAAATCGGTCTGCTGATCTAATCTAGCTGTCAATCTTTAATCCTTGGTGAGGACTCTCTGGATGTCCATGAGATGGTTAGAGATATTGTGGAATTGGATATTCCCTTGGATCGACCTTACTAGAGGATAGGCTATCATGTCGGGCTGAAACTCTTTGTAGCGGTTGACTCGACTGTTCTTTTGTCTTGTTTCTGGCCAAATGACTTCTGCTTGAATCATCTTGCCTTTTTTTTTTTTTGTTCGCCTTGTGGTTTGGTCGGTTTTTGCCTTGCTGGCTTGACTCGCATAACTTTGCTCGATTTTCTAGCATCGGGCCTTCACTGTACTCTTCCCTTCTGGATTGTTGTATCTCTTTAAGATCAATGCCAACAAATTTTTGATGCACAATATTGTATTATATATGGTTTTATAAAACACAAACAAAATATTATGCTTTTATCATAAACAAATTTGTCAAATAATAATAAAAAAAAACTTTCCAAACAAATCAAACAAATAAGCAAACTTCATAATAAAAAAACTCCGAGGGAATTTCAAACCTAACAATGAATGAATGAATATCATTTTGTCTAGCTCTTATGTTGGATATGTATTTGTGATCTTCTATTAAGATCAAATTATGATGTGCAGCTCTTTAGCTTGATGTGACTCCCCATGCTTTCTTCTATAAATGTGTTATTGGTGAATTAATCTGAATCCCTCCCGTCCTTGAAGCTGAAGTTTTCAGCTCACTTTTAAGCTTTTTAAATACTCCATTATGTTCGTTGCCAAGGATGTTGTAAATCTGGGTTTAATTTTGAACATTTATCATTCAGAGCCTTTCGGTTTTCATGTGTTAAAAGCTCAATTGCTCTTGCATTATTAATTCTTTGTGTGTTAAAATCTCAAATTTATAATTTTTAAATTCAATGATTAATTTAAATATTCATTGAAATGCTTTTATTTGTAATCACTAGTGAGTAATTGAGCTTTTTATAAATCAAACCATGTGTTCAATTGTTATCATTAAAAATGATGATAATTCTTAATTACTTAAAATTTTCTTTCATTTATCACATTATTAAATTCAATCGTCGACCAACTGATAATTTATTAGGAGAATAGATGTTTTGGATTTAACTTTTGGTAAGAAAGATAGAGGTAAACTTAAAAAGACTCTGGGCATGTTGCATAAATAATAATATTTATGTATGAGAATTAAATGAAAATGTGACACTTAATAGGACACATTGGAGAAAAAGGATTCATGTAGCCGACCCCACTTAGTGAGATAAAGGCTTTGTTGTTGTTGTTGTCATGGCATTATTAAATCAAGTTAGTCAACATTTTAAAGCTATTTGTAAGTTCAAATTCACATTTTGAATTATTTTGTAAGTTCAAAATTCCATATTTTAATTTATTTGCAAATTCAAAGAATTCAAAAATCGTTGCTTGAGTGCCAATTTCCACCGCATAACCATGCCTCTGACATTGGAAGTTGGGGGCGGGGGCAAGGCCAGGGCCGGGGACACGGCAAATGCCGCAGGCCGACTAGCTTGGTCAAAGTGATAGAAGGATAGAGCTGTCATTCCTTGCTCATGCTTCCCTCCTACTTGGAGCGGGGTCCACTCCTCTTTATCCTGAACTACATATATGTTATTTGTTCTGCTCTAGGTTAGATTTGACTCATATTTTTTTCATGATAGCTGCCAACTTCCAGTGATCCTTTTCGAGGGCTGTATCTAAAGATGAAAAGGTGCTCCAACTGTAACTCATATGAGGTAGTAACGTTATCCCAAGGCCGAGTGGTGCTCCAACTATAGCTTGTTCCTNGGGGCAAGGCCAGGGCCGGGGACACGGCAAATGCCGCAGGCCGACTAGCTTGGTCAAAGTGATAGAAGGATAGAGCTGTCATTCCTTGCTCATGCTTCCCTCCTACTTGGAGCGGGGTCCACTCCTCTTTATCCTGAACTACATATATGTTATTTGTTCTGCTCTAGGTTAGATTTGACTCATATTTTTTTCATGATAGCTGCCAACTTCCAGTGATCCTTTTCGAGGGCTGTATCTAAAGATGAAAAGGTGCTCCAACTGTAACTCATATGAGGTAGTAACGTTATCCCAAGGCCGAGTGGTGCTCCAACTATAGCTTGTTCCTGAGGGAGTATTTATCCTCCACTTTTCCTTCCCTACACCGCTTGCTTCGCTACCAATGTCTTTCCTTGTTGTGGCCCGCCTAGGACAGTCAACATTGTTGTTCTTTCCTGCTGTCTTCTTTTGGAATCTGCTGCCAACCCTCCCTTTTGCTGTTTTTGACTCCTCACAGCGTTTTAGCCTCCCCATGACTGCTGCTAGTGCTGTTCCGGTGCTCCATCCTCGCTACCCTCGCTGTCCCAACCCTCTACCGTTGCTATCACACACGCAAAACCTTCCTTTTGCTGTTTTCCTGCTATCCAGCCGTCACAAACAGCAAATTGCTGCTGTTTGGACTGCTGTCTCTTGCTGCCCTACTGTTCCGGCCGCCTAAAATCGCAGTCACTTCTTTTTCACAGCTCGAAACCTCCTTTCCTACATTGCTGCCATCTCTCCAGGGCACCTAACCGTCACCACTATCACTTGGGATTCACCATAACACAAGTTTGTGTCACGTGTGTTGTATTTTTATTTTCAAGTATGCTTGATTATAATTGCCTATTTGCTTCCATTAATAATATGTAGCAGACCACATGTAGTGAGATAAAGGCTTTATTATTGTTGTTGTCACATTATTAAATCAATTTAGTTAATATTTTAAAGTTATTTGTAAGTTTAAATTCACTTTTGAATTATTTTGCAAGTTTAAAAATTTACATTTTAAATATGTGTAGTTTTATAGAGTTCAAAAGTTTGAGTCATATGTAAGTCTAAAAAAAAAACGTCCGTCGTCTGGCATCGTACCCATTTAATGGGCTGCATCGGGGTGTCTAACCTGCCCAACTATCTATAAGATACACTGATCAGTGTCGCGAGACATTGCAGCTATAAAGGAGCATTCTAATTTATCCGTTTACAAGACATGTATTCGTTCTCAATTAATTTCAACACTACTATAAATATTGTCTCTGAAAATGGTCGACCAGTGTTTCCTTGGTCAATGCTCCATTACCGCTATATTGCCATTCATGGAAGAGCATCCCAGTTATATCTTACAGAAGCTTCTTATCAATTTTTTTTTCAGTTAAATAGAATGGGAGGGAAAGAAATATGGCTGATGTGTTGGCTCGGGTTGAGGAGTGAAGATGGGTGCATCTTGCGGCTGGGGTCATGGTCGAATATGTAAGAGGCTAATTAACTAGCTTCTATTCTGCTTCTTGTAGAGGAAGACAAAGTGGAAAGAAAGAAAAATGAGAATTTCAAAAGTTTTTGTGTGTCACGATCTTGTTGTCGCTTTCTCTGTTTGTTATAATTGCGACAATATCGCTCGAATAAGGAAGATGAGGGCTTTTAGAATAGAGAGGAGTTTTGGGTTTTGGCGGCTTACTGGAGCGACTAGGACAACGAGAGTAAAGATGTGGCTTCGTTCCCCTCTACAAACATAAATTTCAAATGTCTCTATTTGTTGCGATCCCGTCGTTTCCCGTAATTGTTTTCCCTTCTTTCCTTAGCTACGATTGTATCACAAGTGAGACAGGCGAACTGGGAGAGCAGACTACTTATGCGTGCGAACTAGAGGGGAGAAGGGCTTCAACAGGGTTTCTGCGTGCAATCTCGAGTGGGTCTTGTTAGAAACAATAGGCAGCCGAGAGTTTCAAAGGTCTTTGTATGCCGCGATCCCATAGTTGCTTACCATATCGCGAAGCTTGCAGGCACAAATAGGAAGGAAGGTTTGAGTGGGTTGTTTGCGAATATTGGAGGAGGCAAAATTTGCAACTGGAGGGTGGAAGAAGTGTTGGACCTCTGGTTCATGTGGCTAGGGCTAACAAATTGTGCGGGATAGGGAGAAAATACTGGAGATGGGAGGTCCCGTACACTCAATACCCGCATTACTTTTCCCGAGTCCAAAAGAAGAGAAAGACGCNTGGCATTCCTCAGTTGTGATGCAATATCATATTACCTAGCTATTGTGAATGGTAGGCAATGGTATGCTAGGACACAACATTACCAAATCATGGTGAACTGTAAACAGAGGTTTATTATTTTTTAAAATAAGATTAAATTTGTTAAATGAAATTTGATGAATTAAATGAGAAACTAAGAATCAATATTGCTTGATATCAATTAACTAAATTAAAAAGAGAGATCTAGGGATAATCGGAAGGAGTTTAGCCTTACTAATAGAAATGTGGCAGTGATAATATTATGCAGGGAAATTTACATACCTAGCACATAATTCTTATTTATTTACATATCTAACACCTGAACTTTCTTATCTACATACACA
>JXCR01148760.1:0-12808 GCA_002079205.1 Phalaenopsis hybrid cultivar | reverse complement strand
TATTTGGACCAAATTTTGGTAGTTATATTTTGACTTTCCCTTCCGCCCTATCGTTCCCTCTGCCGCCACTGCCTTCTTCCCTACTGCAGCCACCCGAAGGATAGCATCTTTACTGTTCCCTGCAGCCATCACACCTCCCGGCCCTTCGAGACACCAAGTCTCCCTGCCTGCTCAGCCACACATCCCTCCTTTCCTCCTGCTGCCCAGCCATCCCTCTGACCTTGTCTTGCTGCTCTGCAGTCACGCCCNCATTTGGATATTTGGACCAAATTTTGGTAGTTATATTTTGACTTTCCCTTCCGCCCTATCGTTCCCTCTGCCACCGCCGCCTTCTTCCCTACTGCAGCCACCCCGAAGGATAGCATCTTTACTGTTCCCTGCAGCTATCACACCTCCCGGCCCTTCGAGACACCAAGTCTCCCTGCTCTGCTCAGCCACACATCCCTGCTTTCCTCCTGCTGCCCAGCCATCCCTCTGACCTTCTCTAACTGCTCTGCAGTCACGCCTCACCTTCCTCTGCAGTCCAACCACATCTTCTCTCCTGCAGCTCCACTGCAGCCCACTCTCCAGCCTCCCTGCCGCAGTTTTCCACCAGCCCACCACAGCCACCCAGCATCTTTCCATCCTTTTTAACCGACCACCACCCCTTTGAGATACAACATTAGTTGCGTTAGAATCTAGTCTGTTGCTATATCTATTTCCATTTGTGTGATTGCATTTCTCTTTTTTGAATTCGACGATAATATTTGATTTTTCTATCTTTATTCGGGTGTAACTCCGGTATCAATTTATAAATGTTAATTTGAGTCGCTCCCCTCACGTGTCTCGAGGTGTATAAGCTTGAGACCTGTCTTGAATGCAAAGGGTTTAGACCTCATTTAGACTCGAAATTGGAAGCCTTAAGGTGCTTACTGCATTTCTCATTGAGAGGCGGGCACCTTGAATGCCTTTTTAAATCTTGGCCTCTAGAGATGGCAGATGCAACTGGGGCTAAGTTATCCATAGTTTGCTTCTTGGACAATATGTAGTGGTTTTCTGGATTGTTCTTCTGTTAATCTACATCTTTATTTCACTAGTTGAAGTACGACAATCAATTCGAATATAGGTATGGCTGATTCGTTGAGGAACGAGGAGAGCATCAGCAATATTCCAGGCTTGAAGAAACCGGGTTTAGCAACTAAAGAGGGGGTTCTTGGGACTGCAAATTCTCCGATTCACATGGTGACAGCAGAAACCAGTAATTTTAAAGAACAATTATGGCGCACATTTCGCACTATTGCACTTACCTTTCTTGTGATTTCTGGGGTTGGTGCGCTTATTGAGGATAGAGGAATTAGCAAAGGTATGTTTTTGCCTGGAATTATCTTAAATTTCTCGTAATTATCGTTTGACCCAAATTGTATCCTAATATTGCTGCACAGGGCTTGGACTGCATGAGGAGGTGCAGCCAATCATGGATTCTAGCACAAAATTTATTGATGTAAAGGGAGTTGATGAGGCTAAAGCTGAATTAGAGGAAATTGTCCATTACCTTCGGGATCCCATGGTAAAAGAAAATAGCGGCATTTAAATACATACCACCTAATTCTTATGTATTTACATATCTAACACCTAAACTTTTTTGTACTTTTATACCACTCAATATTTCATGTTACATAAAAAATACCACTATTTTAATTTTTAAAAGGTGAAATTTTCCTTTTACACGCATAGGTAAGGCGGCATATATATATCAATTGAAGTTTAGGTGTCAGATAGGTGAACACATTGGAATTGAGTGGTATGCAAGTAAATCTTCCTAGAAAAAAATATTTATGCAATTATTTTAATTGGTTGTTATACATAACATTGTTCTGCAATATCTTATTCTTATTTAGCTTTTGCTTTAGTTGCTAATTCCATTTCTTTTTTTTTTCTCCTCTGAAGATTTATACCTTCAACAATCTGCATAAACATAAAGCTTCATTGCACATCTGCATAAATTTGAAGTATGAAAAGTCATTAAATTCATTAAAAATCATATATGTGAAATTATATATGATTAATATTGACAATGGTATCTCAGATCCCCAAAGCCAAATATAACTATATTGTACTCCGGCACATTAATAACCAAGATAGACATGATATATCTATTATAACCATTTGTCTCATAAGCTTTATATCACAAGGATTCACATTGTATGTTAGTAAGGAACTAAGGATTACCTATGCCATGGCTAAATATTAGGGACATTTAACTACATACCATCTGGTTCTCATGTATTTACGTATCTAACACCTAAAATTTACTTTTTAGATTTATATCACCCAAATATTTCTTATCACTTCAAAAATACTTCTATTTTAACTTTTTAGTGAAATATATTTTCATGAATAGGGAAGGTGGCTGTATGTAAAAATTGAAGTTTAGGTGTTAGATTTGTAAATACATAACGTTTGAGTGGTATTTTCAACCACCCGAGCATAAGGACAAATCAAACAAATAAAATACCTCTTATCAAAAATCTATTTCACCTTAAATTTAAGGATTATGTCCTCTAACAAAGTAGGCACGTGGATATTTAATGAGTAACATTGCTTATTGAATGTCATTATGGCAATACCATTACATGGAGTTATAGTAAGGTTAAAGCATCACTAAACTTATATTGTATGCTTTTGTTAAGAACATGCTTTATAATTTTAATTAGGTTTTATTTGCTTTTGAAAGGTTATATGATACAAACCATCAAATTGACACCAGGTGTTAAACAAGTAAATGTCTTAGTTCCTACTGTTCTAATTTACATATATATCACCCAATTCTTATGTATTTATGCATGTAACACCCAAATTTTATTTTTTACATTTATAACACTTGAATCTTTTTTATCACATAAAAAATACCACTATTTAATATTTAAAAAGTGAAATACACCTTTTCATGTATAGATAAGGTGGCATTTATGTAAAAATTGAAGTGTAGGTGTTAGATATGTAACAAGATAAGAATTGATTGGTATTTATGTAAATATTCCTTCTATTTTTCAGCGTTTCACTTGCTTAGGTGGGAAGCTTCCAAAAGGCGTCCTCCTTGTTGGTCCCCCTGGCACTGGAAAGACCATGTTAGCTCGGGCTATTGCAGGAGAAGCTGGAGTTCCCTTTTTCTCTTGTAGTGGAAGCGAGTTTGAAGAGATGTTTGTTGGTGTAGGAGCAAGGAGGGTGAGGGACCTTTTCGCCGCAGCTAAAAAGCGGTCTCCCTGTATAATTTTTATTGACGAGATCGATGCAATAGGTGGAAGTCGTAATCCAAAGGATCAGCAGTACATGAAGATGACACTTAATCAATTGCTTGTTGAACTTGATGGTTTTAAGCAAAACGAGGGGATTATTGTCATCGCCGCAACAAACTTTCCAGAGTCTTTGGACAAGGCACTGGTGAGGCCTGGGCGTTTCGATCGTCATATTGTTGTCCCGAATCCAGATGTTGAGGGTCGAAGACAGATTATGGAATCCCATATGTCTAAGGTGAGTCAAAATCTTTCATATCACATAAAAAATACCTCCATTTTAAATTTTAAAATGTGAAGAACTCTTTTTTCATGCATAGCTAAGGTGGTATGCATGTAAGTAATTGGAGTTTATGTGTTAGATATGTGAATAGATAGATATTTAGTGGTATGCATGTAAATTTTCTTAGATAATACTGTTTTTAAATTGCAGCTAAAATTATATACCGTCACTTGATGTTCTCTTCTGTTTTGTTTGCTACATTGCATCTGCTGGTATTTAAGACCAGCTGCTTGAATACTCTATCTGACCTGGTAGTACTGCATGACCTTAAAACTCTCTGAAATTCAGTAGACAGACCAATTAATGGAATTGTATATGAAACTCTATTAGTTAGTCCATTCTAGTTGAGAATTTATAATAGGGGCATTTACATAAATGTCACAGCACACAATTCTTATGTATTTACATCTCACACCTGAACTTTCATATTTACACGGCACTCAAATCGTTAATATCACCTAAAAAATAGCACGATTATCACTTTTTAAAAGCGAGATACACCCTTTTCATGCTTAGTTTTAAAGCACCAAAGTTCTATGTATGTAAATATGAAAGTTTAGGTGTGAGATATGCAGATACATAAAGAATTGTGTGCTATGTCTGTGAATTTCCGTTTATAATAATATTTTTAAATTTCTAGCAAATCTATTCTACAGGAAGCATGGTGTTTCTTTCCACACAGTTATATGCCAATGGTACAGTTAGCCAGGTTACAGCTCCTATGTTGTTTCATTAAGTATTTCAGGTACATTAAAAATGGAAAAGATGGCTAATTTGTGGATTCTGTGGAACTGAAGTCTAAAAATTAGCATAAAATTATAAAAAATGTTTGAAACCTGTAAAATTATTGTAATTTATAAGCCTGCAAAATATTGTGCTCTGTTAAATAAGCTTGGATACCAATACCATAATTGTTGCATAAAACGTTCATGCATGTTAAATTACAAAGCAACGTTATTCTTGACCATCTACTTCTGCTACTAACAAGATTACAAGGCATTACACTAATTTTGTTTGCACTTTGGTATGCAATTTTCAATTGTTTTACCTGCGTTCTTGTATTTTTATTTGGAGCAGATCTTGAAGGCAGATGACGTCGACTTGTCAATCATAGCAAGAGGCACGCCCGGATTCTCGGGCGCCGACCTTGCAAACCTGGTTAACATGGCTGCTCTCAAGGCTGCCATGGATGGGGCCAAAGCTGTCACCATGGCTGATCTCGAATACGCAAAAGACAAGATAATGATGGGTAGCGAGCGCAAATCTGCCGTGATCTCCGACGAGTCGAAGAAGCTAACTGCATACCACGAAGGCGGTCATGCTCTTGTCGCCATTCATACCGACGGTGCTCTCCCCGTCCACAAGGCTACGATCGTGCCCCGTGGAATGGCTCTTGGTATGGTCGCCCAGTTGCCCGACAAGGATGAGACGAGCCTCTCNTTCCTTCTATTTTTCAGCGTTTCACTTGCTTAGGTGGGAAGCTTCCAAAAGGCGTCCTCCTTGTTGGTCCCCCTGGCACTGGAAAGACCATGTTAGCTCGGGCTATTGCAGGAGAAGCTGGAGTTCCCTTTTTCTCTTGTAGTGGAAGCGAGTTTGAAGAGATGTTTGTTGGTGTAGGAGCAAGGAGGGTGAGGGACCTTTTCGCCGCAGCTAAAAAGCGGTCTCCCTGTATAATTTTTATTGACGAGATCGATGCAATAGGTGGAAGTCGTAATCCAAAGGATCAGCAGTACATGAAGATGACACTTAATCAATTGCTTGTTGAACTTGATGGTTTTAAGCAAAACGAGGGGATTATTGTCATCGCCGCAACAAACTTTCCAGAGTCATTGGACAAGGCACTGGTGAGGCCTGGGCGTTTCGATCGTCATATTGTTGTCCCGAATCCAGATGTTGAGGGTCGAAGACAGATTATGGAATCCCATATGTCTAAGGTGAGTCAAAATCTTTCATATCACATAAAAAATACCGCCATTTTAAATTTTAAAATGTGAAGAACTCTTTTTTCATGCATAGCTAAGGTGCTATGCATGTAAGTAATTGGAGTTTATGTGTTAGATATGTANGGTCGAAGACAGATTATGGAATCCCATATGTCTAAGGTGAGTCAAAATCTTTCATATCACATAAAAAATACCTCCATTTTAAATTTTAAAATGTGAAGAACTCTTTTTTCATGCATAGCTAAGGTGGTATGCATGTAAGTAATTGGAGTTTATGTGTTAGATATGTGNTACCTCACAATTCTTATGTATCTACATATCTAACACCTAAAGTTTAATATCTACATACATATCACTCAAATTTTTAACATCACATACAAAATACTACTTTGGTGTTATAAACCTATGCATAAAAATTGATGTTTCACTTTTAAAAAGTTAGTAATAGTGGTATTTTATTGGTGATGTTCTTTGGAGAGTTCTAGAGAGAGGTTTTGATATGACTTATATTCAAGTTATTAACAGTATGTATGCTAGAGTTGTTACTTTTGTTTGAACAGTAGGAGGACTGCAAAGTTTTTTTCTATTTTGATTGGATTACATTAGGGATCGACTATAAGCCCATGTCACTTTTTTTTAGTTATGGATGCTCTTATTGGGCATTTACAAAAGGATGTACCTTGTGTATGATTTTTCATTGATGATATCCTTCTTGTGGATAAGACTAGAGAAAAAGTTCAGGAAAAACTTGAATTATGGAGGTCTCTACGTTGGAGTCTAAAGGCCTTCGATTGAGTAGAACTAAAATTGAATACATAAAATGTAATTTTAGTAGTGGTAACTCTAGTGCCAGAATTGTAACTATGAGTGATCAAATCATTAAAATGTGTGAACCTTTAGATATCTCGGGTCTATTGTTTGATGGTGATATAGATGGGGATGTTATTAGTAGAATTCGAGTTGCTTGGTTGGATGAATGCTTCGGGTCTATTGTGTGATAGAAAATTATCGCTTAGACTATAAGGAAATTTTATAAGCTGGTGGTGAGACCTATAATGCTTTGCGTCGCAAAATGTTGGCATTTATAAGAGAAGCATGAGCCAAAGTTGAGTGTTGTTGAGATGAGAATGCAAGAGGTGGGTGAGTGGATTGATGCTTAGAGACAAAATGCGAAACAAATCTATCCGTGAAAGGGTTGGTGTAGCTCTAGTGACAAATAAGCTTAGAGAGTCTTTTTATATGCTATGGTCACATTAAATGTCGATCATGATCCGGTTAGGAGAGTAGATGTTTTAGTTTTGATTTATGTTAAGAAAGGCAGAGGTAGACTTAAAGAAGACTTAGTCACGTTGTATAAAAATGTACTTAGTTTATTAGAATTAAATAAAAATACAACTCTTAATAGAACACAATGGAAAAAAAAAAGTATTTATGTAGCCGACTCCACTTAGTGGGATGAAGGCTTGTTATTGTTGTTGTAGTTCTCTTTTTTGCTTATTTTGGAGGTTTATTGCTCATCTCATTTAAAAAGAGAAAAATTTACATACTTACCGCACAATTCTTATGTATTTACATATCTAACAACTAAAGTATGATGTTCACATTTAATATTAAAGTTTTGGCATTAGATATGTAAAAATATAAGAAATTTATGCAAATTCCCCCCAAAGAAAAATGTTAAACTTCTGTTCTTTTTTTGCATGATTAACAAATTTTATCAATTGGTCTTTTGGAGCTCTCACTGTTAACATTAGTTCTTGATTATTTTGTAGTATGTATGAAGTGGCAGGTTAGACTTGAAAAATCAAAGCTAGTGGAAACTATTCAAGCTCTGATACATTTTTAACAGCAAAACTTCAATGTTTACTCTCAGAACCCTTAAATTTTTAAATATTAAACATTCACACCCCATCTTTTTCGCCTTTTGCTTGTTCGCATGTTGATGTTCTCCTCGAGCACCTCTTAGCTTGAGTTTGATTAATTAATCGAGTTTGAACTGAAGCTCGAGCTTAATTCTGTAAATTCGAGACGACTTGTTTAGAACGAAAGAAATTTAAAAAATTAATCTAAGTTAGTGTTGTACTTAAAAATGATAAATAGATTTTCTTATGAAATGAAAAATATTATTTTTAAAATTTTAAAATAATTTAAAGAAAAATTCAGGAAATTTAATGTATTTTAAGTATACTTTTAACTATTTTTTTTTTTAAGTTCGCTCGACATTAGAATAGGAAAAATTATTACGTTCGGATTTCGGATGTAGAAGTACGTCCGGAGTTCAATAAAATCACACCACGTGGAGGTGACAGAAAAATAAAAAAAATCGTCTTGGCATAAGGGAATATTCTCTCGTGTTATTGTGTGTTATTTAGGTAATATTATGATGATATTCATGTATTATTGTGTTCTGTGAATATTTTCGGTGTTGTAATAACACAAGAACACATAAAAACCACAACAATAGCATCTTAATAACGCGAAATAACACGGGAGAATATTCTCCTGTGCTAAAATTATTTTTTTTCTAATTTTTCTATCACCTTCACGTGGCGTAATTTTATTGGACTCTGAATGTACTTCTACACCTGGAGTCCGGACGTAATAATTTTTCTTAGAATAAGCAGAGATGAGGAGGAGAGGCAAGTGGAGGAAGAAGAAAAGTATCCCAGGGGAAAAGGTAAGAATTGAATAAATATTATCATGAAAAAAAAATGAGGTATTTACGTATATACCACCAAAGTTTTTATTTATTTACATATGTAATATCTAAGCTTACTTTTTTATATTGATTAAAGTGTCGACCACTATTTATATAAGAAGTTTTAGTCCCGAGTTTAATAAATGTTTTAAATTTTAGCTATATTAGTTGTCCATGGGAATTATTACAACCTAAGTTTAACAAAAATTTTTAAGTGCGGACTTCTGAGGTAGCTCTACATGCGGCGCAGTGTATTTCTGAGTTTTTTTCAGGTTATTTTTGGGTTATTTTCAATAATATCAAAATAACCTGCGATCTTTATTTTTAGGTTATTTCTAGGTTATTTCGGGAATATTAAAAATAACTCCGGAATAAACTGCACCGCACGTAGAGGTATGTCAGGTGTCCGGACAGAAAATGTGCCCCCAGTTTAAAGGGTATGAGAACTATTTTGACATTTCTATAAATTTTGTGACTAAAACGACCTCATGTAAATAGTCAGAGAGTTATTTTTGAATTTTGCTCCTTTTTATCTTTATACCCCTTAATTTTTTTGTAAAAATATCACTATTTGAAAATTTAAAAAATAAAATATATATTTTAATGCATAGATAATGTGGCTTATATAGCTTAAAGTTGATTTCTAATAAAAACATTCTCACTTTTTAACTACACAATATTAAATTAGAGTTTATCTTAATCAGCAATAGTTAGAGTATATTTGCAATATTTAAGAAAAAACTATGGTTTTAATTAAATAATAATAAGTATTCGAAGCAAATTTCAAACAATGTTAGAATAAGTTTCAAGTATGGTTTGACATAGTTCACATAGTACTATGTGCTTGGAGCATTGTTAATGTAGTTTTAATGAAATTCAAACTAAATTTTAATTAGAATATCTGAATCCAGCCAAAAATCACTCAATTACGACATCGTTAAGACACCCAATGGTTCACAAAATATCATTCGATCAAAAGAATCGCCTGAGCCGTCCAATGGAGTGGTTCATATTCATTATTTATTAAAATAAAAAAATATATATTTAATGTAATGATTTAGTCAATTTGTTGTTTGAGGATTTAGTTTAAGTAATATTTTTATAAATATGAACACTGATGGGGATGTCAATTATGCAAGTGATAAGAGATTGTGAAACCCTTTAAATAGAATGAAACTAGATTCTCAAACAACGAGGCACGTTTTAATGTAAGGATTAGAGTTGTGTGAGGAAATCCAAAGTTAAGTATGCTCTGATAGAAGCATCGTTGTGATGAGAGACCCCTTGGGAATTTACATCAGTGAGGCCATAAGTCAAAGCGAACAATATCTTAATGGTAATAGTTATATATGTTACCTTAACATTGTTTGAATGATTGTGCTTAAGCGATGGAGATAAGACATCTATAATCAGGAAACTATAGTTATGGAAATAGAGGTTAGATGGTTGTAGCTAGAAAACCAACAAATAATGATGTTTCAATGATGATCAGCGAGAGATAGTGGTTTTATGATGGTGTTCAGGCACTGCCACCTTGAATGTCATGGTCAAATTATGCTGATTTATTAATGACAAGTGAATTGTGGTCAAATGCAGTAGCTCGATAGTAATTGACATGCGGTACTATTTAGACAGTAGTGATCAAACGACATGACAATGATTGTTAGAGGGCAAGGATTTGACAATGGGAGACGGGCAACAATAACCAACGACGATGGTTAGATGGAGGAAATCCAAGAATGATCTAAGGGTGATAACAATCCAATACCAATAGTTCCATAAAGATGGCCAAATATTGAGGGTTCTCTAATAGTGTTCAAGCAACACTGGCTAGACGGTGACGGTCAAATGACAATAGCCTAATAATTGCAGACAAATGATGTGGTTCAATAACTATGGTGGGATGATGGTAGCTCGAATAAATAATGGACATGTGACAAAATTTCAACAATGGTGGTCAGACAATTGGGCAATGAATGTCATAATGTAAGGATTTGTCAATGATAGAGAGGCGACAATGACTTGATGACGACAGTTAATTGAAGACACTATAATAACTAGACACTGACAATAAAAATCTAACGACACCAGTAACCTTGCAACGAGAATCCAAAACTTATTATCATTATCAAATAACAAAAATGCTGAGAAAGACATTTAAATAGTCCACTCTATCTTTCATCAAAGTTCATGATTCAAAAGACAATTAACTTCCTATTGTTTTTAATCAAAATAGTGGCAATAACTGACTAATTACAACCCAAATAAATTCCCATAAAAATATTAGATGGTCATCTTTGAACAATAACTAACATAATAAATAACTCACCATAAATATATGATAAGATAAAAATGACTATTGTTAATTACACATAAAATAACACATTGATTTAATTGAGTTATTTAAAACTTCCATTTTTACCACCCAATCCTATGCTTAAAACATAGGATATAACATAAGAATTATATGGAATATATTTGTAAATATAAATGAATTGTATGGTATATATGTAAATACCCTAAAATAATAATATTTTTACAATGATCTCCTCAACAACTACAGGCTTAGGAAGTCCTCAAAGACCATCCCATTTCCTTCAGAAACCAGTTCTTGCTCGGAGAAAAAGGATTCTCTAGCTCAGATCAGCTCGACATGGGGACTCTCGGCGGGATCGCCGGCTTCGTTCTCGCCTGTATTCTTCTTCTTCCGTCGGCCCGATCTTTCTATCTTCCCGGCGTCGCTCCTCGGGATTTCCAGAGGGTAATTCGACTCAACTGATGTGGATCTAGTCAGCGATTTGTACTCTACTCTTTTTTTTATCACAGAGATCTAGCATTTTTTCTTAGTGTTGAATAGGATCTAGGGTTGGGATTTATGGATCTCTGATTGGGATGCAGCTGGTGCTTGGTACTGTCGTTTTTTTCTTTTTTCTTGAGGTTTTGCTCTTTTGCTGGCTAGGTTGGTGCATCTTTCGTTGTGTTTTCTCTTTTACTGCTGGTATTGGCTGGAAGATTTGGGTCTTTGGTTTTTGGCGTAGGAGTTGTGAATTTTGGGACCTCGTAGAATTGTATGGTGGAAAGCGTTTTGATTGACGCTTTTTATCGTTTTTGTTGTTGTCTGAAAACTGGAAAAATTAAGTATTTTTACACGTTCAGGAGAAAAAAATAAGGGTTTTTCTTGGTCAAGTATTTTGGCTTTTCAAATCATTGCTTTTGGCGTTACATTGATAGATCTGCTGGAATAGCGTTACAAACCTTGTTTATTTTTTGCTGCTTTTGATTTCCAAAGTGTTTTGCCTTGCTTATTCCGGCATTTTTTTTTTCATTTTGATTTTCGCCCTACATAAAATGGTCATCTTTGTCTTCAATTTGAGTTTTGGATTTTCAGTTTTAGTCCAGGGCTTCTTTTGCGTTATTATTGTCTACATTTGTGCATGTAAAACCCTTTCCTAGATCCAGTGTTATTATTGGTGAATCTAACCTGAACTTTTAGTTTGCATTTTTCATAAATTTCCCTCTTCTTCAGATGCAGCATCTCTCCATCCCCGTGTTATTCATTTTGTTTATTTAGCATATTGCTCATCCTATAGCTTTATTTTTTATAAAAGGCATCTAAAATTATAATTTGACTGTTGGGTTACCATGCACTGTAACATATATCATGAATTTGCCAAATAAAATCTATGAATTGCCTCGCATTCAATTTATCCTCTTGGTTTTGATACTCAGGCGGTGATTCGATGAATCCATGCCATTAATCTACAATTGTTCTCTTATCTCTACCAAGCTATCTAATCCTTTAATAGACCTTATTTCTCGCGTAAATCCTATTTTATTTGATTTTCATTCATCGTTTTCTCTCTTTGTTCTAATATCTTTTTTTTTACTATGAAATTTTACAAGATTTAAACTACTAAGCATACATCCACAACATTGCTAACTAATGTTCTCTATTGGTCTTAGAATTTGTCGTTTTTTTCCCCTACTTAAATTCTTATCCTCCATAATTCAAGTTTATACATTCACTGTTATTTAAATTCAATCAAATTGTTCTCCCCGAGGACCATTTGCTTTCCAATTTCTAAGGGGTTTTTTGGCTACAAGTAAGATTTAACATTAGTAGCATTAGTAGGATTATTTAAATGAGTTTACATCAGATGAATATAATAAATATAGTTTCAAGTTGAACCGAAGGAAAAATAATTGGGATCATATATCTGAAAATGTATAAATCCATGGAACTGCATTTTAGCGTTTGGTTGGATTTGATAAATCCGACAATAGATCTTGTTAAAATGTTCCACCAAACATTCCCTAAACTTGTGACCTCTTCTTCTGTGATTTAATCCGCCTCGATTGTAGGACTGCCGTAAAGCACAAGGGTTACTAANATATATATAATTTATTTATGTCTAGTCAAATCAAGCTAAACACAAACGAATAAAACTTTCTTTGAGTTCATACATGAAGAGCGCAAAAAAAAAAATGTGTTCGGCTTTTTTGCTTGAACAAATCGAACATGAGTTATTTAACGAGCCGAACAACGAGCTGTTTTACACAAACAACGAGCCGTTTTGACAGCCCTAACTAGGGCGAGAGCAGGGATGGCATT
>JXCR01148758.1:148286-169066 GCA_002079205.1 Phalaenopsis hybrid cultivar | reverse complement strand
TATATATATATATATATATATATATATAATCAAAATCTAATAATTTTGTGCTACAACATTTTAGCCTTCAGGCTTCCACCTATTACAAATTAGGAAAAAAAAGGAAAACTTCAGGTTAGTAAATTATATGCGAACGATTGAGAACACGTGGAATTTGATGGGCTTTACATACTTTACATGCACACTGTTCAAATTCCTATACGTGGCGCGGTTCAAATAAATGTCCACAGTTCAAATTCTCATATGTGCTAAAGAAAAATACAAATCTTTTTGGGAGTTGGGATTTGCACCCACTCCTTACCCGCGCAACTTTGCACAAGTCGGTGAGAATTACTTTTAGAGTTATTATTGCCATATATTATATTTATATTATAAGAGAATCTTGAAAAATGCAATTTATTTCAATATTTAAAAAAAAATTATCTTGCTCGAAAATAGAAAGACAATTGATCCGTCATCAATAAATTCTTTGATTCCCATAAGGTCTGATTTCAGCAAACTTATAGTCAAGCTGGTCGACTTAATGTGATGGACCTGATGATACCAAAATGGGGTCAATTATAATTAATCAAGCATTGCTCAAGATGTTAAACCACCTTTAGAAGCTTTCCAAATATATTTAAAAGGTCAAACAGATATCAAATCTCTCGAGCATATTGTTGAATCAAGCGTCCCGATAAGATAAATTCAACTAGCTTAAGATCACTCGATTCTAACATCATTAAGACACTCAAATGTCCTCTCACAAAAAAGGGAGGAGAGAGATTGAGGCTTAAGTAAGTGTTTGAAGCTTTGAAAAGGAGTTTAAGTCTAACATCACCTTTGTCGCTGTCGATCATCGTCGACCGCTGTCGGCCACTGTCAACTACTACCTACCATCAACCACCGTCGACTACCACTGACCATTACTTGCGTCCGCCGTAGATCGCTATCAGTCGCCGCTCTCTCCTTGCAACAAGTTCATCCTCACGTCAACGTTGTAATTTAAGAGACATTGTAACAATTTCCCGCAAGTGGAACAATAAGTTGTATTGTAATCTTCAGTTTATGATAGATCTCTTCAACTGGATTAGACCCCGTAGTTTTTTTCCTACCAATTTTTTGCGTAAAAATATCTAATATCACTACTAATTATTTGCTTTCATCTAAATGAGTGTTGGATTCTTGCGCAACGCTAAGACGATAATTTATTACTCTACCGCTCTGAATCTTCTAGCGCACATTAGTTACCAAAATTAAAGAATTTTATATAAAAAAAGAATTTTAATGGATTTTAATATTATATTCGTAAAGTTAAGCATTCAACATACAAGTCTTACTAAGTATTTAAATCCCATTTCATAAAAACACAACTTGCATACATTCCTCTACAAGAATGTAATGTGTAATATATTTTTACTTTATTTTTATTATTTTTTATTATAAATTAAGTTATCATCTCAATGCAACTTAATGATCTTACACACAAATAGAAGAACATGTGAAATACACGAGAGATATTTGATTTTTGTGAAACCCAAGGATTAGACAACAGATGGAGTCTAAGCTATTTGAAATGGTTCAATTAATTTATGTCCATCATAATTGATAAGCTTATCGTTCCCTTGATTGAATATGATAAGATTATAATATACTGACATACATTTGGTAATTTGACGGTTGCCGATATTTCTCATACAAAATTTAACAATCTATAAAGTCAATGTGTAGAATAGGAGCTATTTATATAATACAAAAGTTCCAATCTTATAATTAGTTACACTACTTAAGGCGTGTTTGGCGCGGTTTTTTTGCAGCAGTGCAGTGGGGAAACGCCAAAACTAGCATTTGGAATTTGCGGCGATGTCGCATTTTAGGAAAAGCTTCATTAAACGGCGGCACTGTTGTAAGGGTAATATGATTTTGTTGGCATGTGGAAATTATGGCGTTGTTGGTGATACTTAAATATGGAGCTTTGTTCTCTATTTGGTGATGCCAAATTATGGTGCTATGGTTGGTGGATATGGTGATTTGGTGGTGGTTTTTTGGGATTATGTTGTTAAAGGTGTTTAGTGTGTCGTGTTGTTGGTTATGATTTTGGTGTGAAATGGTGGGTTTGATCATGTGGTAGTAGGTGATGTGGAGGTGGTGGTGTGGTGTGGTGTGCTATTGATGTTGGTGGTAGGTGGTGTGGAGGTGGTGGTGTGGTGTGCTATTGATGTTTGTGGTAGGGTGGTGTGCAGGTGCTGGTGTGGTGAGGTGTGCTATTGATGTTGGTGGTAAGAGGTGTGGAATTGGTGATGTGTGGAGGTGGTAGTGTTGCAGATGTTTATGCTTCTTTTTTTTTATCTCCCATGAATTTATGTTATATAGATCTTTGAATGTTAGTTGTAGTAATGGGCAATGCAAAATAAATTGGTTCTTCTGCTACCTGGGATAAAGAGATGACATTACTTTTCTGTGACATTTATGCCAAAGAGGTTAAATTAGGAATTAGATCAAACACATATTTTTACAAGTAAGGTTGGCAAGTTAAAATAAAAAAGTTTAAGGAATGCGCTGGAAGAGATTATGATAGAATGAAATTTTAAAATAATTGAGATCAAATAAAAAAAGAACTGAAAATATGAAAAAAGCAAAAGTGATGATCCACAGGCTTAGGTTTGTATCCTATAAAACAAATCATTGATGTTTCTGAAGAATGGTGGACCGAAAGATTGGATATGAGAATATTTGAAATGTAAGATCATTTCAAAGTATCAATGTTTTCATTGATTAATCTAAAGTTTTATTAATTGATTTGCAGGAGGTGCTAGCTACAAAAAAAATCACATTTAATGGCATTGATCTTGAGCTTGAAGATAAGTTGGATTGTATGTTCAATGGAGTGGTGGCCACCGGTGATCTAGCAAGGGCACCAAGCGAGAGAAGACACTGAGCCCAATCAGAGCATTTAGAAGCGGAACAATTTGCTCGGTCCAATGAGGGGTCCAACACCAACCAACATGAAGTAGAATATACTGGTCGATCAAAATGTCCTACAGTTTACAGATTTATTAGTTTATATATTATGTTCTCTGAGATCTCAGAGCTACATAAAATTTTAATTGATTGCTTCTATTATTCATTTTCACTAATGTTGCATCAAAGGGTCTTGTTTTGTGGTTTTAAACCTTCAAAAAGGATGAGTTCAAAGAATTATAATCTACTACTGCAGACTACAATATTCCTTACTTACTTCTCGACAGTCACATAATTACCGAAGATAATTTTACAGGTGTCTAAATAAAAAAATAGAAAACTTTGACTTTTTTAGGTGGGTTGGTGGGATGGAGGATTCTATCGCTGATGGTCATCGTACGTAAGGAGTTTTCTTGGAGAATAGCTTATCTCGTGACATTCACCAAGTGCATATTAAAAATAATATTATCATATTATTAATTATTTTTTTAATAGTTTTTTTTTGTCGTGTTACTTACTATATAGTGGCGTATCCACTTTTATTTTGTAATGTTTGAACCTGATATTTGTTTTTATGTATGAATTATGCTAGCATTATTAGTTCTGTTACAAATAACATTATAGGACAGGAGCAGGATAATCATTTGTTCAGAAACACCTGCATCGCAGCTATTTCAAAACTACAAAACAAACAATCCCTTAATCTAGTTACATTACACCACTTAAAGTAATTCAAGAAATAAGGAATGTTGAATCCAATTTTCCAATAGTGATTATAAAGAGGGTTTAAGTACACCAAGGTTGCTAACAAGTAGCAAGAATTANATATATATATATATAATAAATGATTATGCTAATAATAATAGAAACAAATAATCCAATAAAATGCTTCTCTTCTTAAATTAACATGTAATTATCTCATTAGAATTGACAAAACAACCACACACAAGAGTTTATTTGGCTTGTCTCGAGTTTGTCGCCTAGATTACACTGCGTGAAATCACAAATCCTTTTAAAATCGATGATTTTCTTTTAAACTGCAATACGAAAGAAGATCTCATTAGTTGCTTACTATGAATAACGGAGATAACTTTTTTCTTCTCCGCAACACAAAAGATCCTATTGGTCGTCTACTACGCAGAATTGGGACGATTTTCTTCTAAACTGCAACACAAAAAAAGATCCCTTTGGTGATCTACTACACAAGATGAAAATAACTTTCCTCTGTGCCGCAACATGAAATAAAATATCATTGGTCACCTGCTATGCAAGACAAAGGCAACTTTCATCTTCGTCACAACACGAAAGAATATCTCGTTGGTCGTCTTCTTTGTTGCAATAAGAAAGAAGATCATGTTTGTCACCTACTACACACGAAAGAGATGGCTTTCTTCTACACCGCAACACGAAATAAGATCTCGTTGAACGTCCGCTACGCAGATCAAGAACGACTTTATTCTTCTGAGAAATCTAATATCACCTTAAGCATGGATGAGAACTCCACAACCTTCTTTATAACATAAATAAGCTCAATAAACCATCAACATTTATGACTAAAAATCAAAGCAATCATTAAAAACTAATTCGTTNGAGTTGTTGAAAGAAGAGAAAGTAGTAGTGAAAGATATGTTTGGGGAGGGTATAGCCTTAACATCATAGGTTGGGAAAGGACGGAATGAGCGGGGAAGTAATTACAATATAGAAGAAAGAAAGAAAGAAGAATCGCTTTAAAAAGAAAAAAAATAAGAGGAACCCTTACCAAAAATGAATCCATTCTATTTTATTTCATGTCAATTCATAAACAACAAAAAAAATTTAAACATTAAAGGTGATCCGAAAAGGCACCTAAAATAATAGATCTCATTACCCAAAACTATAATGTGATTACTATTATTTTAGCAATCACATTCAAAATAATTGCAATTAGATTCATGGTTTGGACTAAAAAAAATTCAATAAAAGAACAAAATAATTTGTAGAAACCATGGGACCATAGGTTTGAATCCCACGAGAAAATAACAGTAAATTGATCTCATTTAATCAGGATAATTCCTAACTTTCAACAAGATAAACTGTGACCTAAAATACTTGCTATAGGTGCAGTCCACCCTTCCTTGTTGAAGCAACAACGAAAAGCTAAAGAAAAATTTTATTTCTAACACAAATATGGATAAATAAGCACCTGGTGACCAAGACAAACTCCTAATATTGGAATGTCCTTGCATTGAGTAAGTACTTGCAAGCATACCCCTACAAAGAAATATAAAAATGAAAACTATGAAAAAGATTTCAATTAACTTGAACATAAACATACAAACAGAAATTTATATAAACTTGGAGTTCATATAAAATCATAATGCCGCGTCTAAAACATCTTTCTTAATTAGGGAAAAAATCAACCTATGTCTGTCGGGCATGTTGGTGAGCCGGGCCCAGGAGATATCATAATATTATCAAAATCATTTTCTTTGTACAAATAATAATGGATGTGCTCCCACGTCCACTCATCATTGCGAATAACCACAGGAGGAACTGAGGAGAAACAAGACAAATTAAACTATGTTTCTAGTAAAATAAGGAGAATTTAGCTGAAAAACATAAATATGTACATAAACGGCCATCTAGATAAAGAGCTTTCATGTTAATTGTGATGCATTGGTTAAAGATCATAAATTAACACAAAATGATCATGTAACACGACCTAATTACATGAAAACATTTTGGACCTTATCCGTTACAATACAAACCCACCATAGGTTCAAACTCGTTGGCACTGACATGAGCCAATTATATACTTGAAGCCAAATATGATCTCACCCAAAGAAAAAAATTATAGCACTCTACGTTCTAGAAATGAAATGGATTAACGCACATCTAGGGAGCAATATTGAAGGAGGTTGGCAATGTAATGGGCTGTTCTTGGCACTTCTGGTGGTTGAGAATGGAGCACTGGCTCTTCCAAGCATTGCTGGTAATCAGAAATGACGATGGTTTCACTGCTGATGAGCATGGAGGCAGTGACCGCATAGACAACATTCGTGCAACATTTCATCCACAAAATGGCTCATAAATTCCAAAAAAGAGATGGTGTTCCTCACCAATCCAATAAGTATGAACTTCTGTGTTGCCAAAAAACAAAATAGGTGGCTCTTCATCTTATGAGGATAACTTCAACAGCAATTAGGAGGATTGAAAGTCCAAGATAATTCAACAGATTTCGATGGTTTTCATATTATGTAAATTGGCTAGATTTGAGGTTGCCACCAACAAGGTGTGCTAGTGCACCGAAGGAGGCATTTTGGGGTAGTTTTGGGTTGGGAGATCAGCACGACCCCTTCCCGTAGAAACTCAAATAAACAATATGGGTCAAGCCAGGCCAAGCTAGGTTAGGTTGGATTGAGTTGGACCTACATTGGCTCAATCCATTTAACTGAGTGTGCAAGTTGGCCTTGGGATTCATGCTACTCATTTGAAGAAATGATGATTTATATAGGACTTTTTAAGAACATAATAATTGCCAGTTTTTAAGTTTTATCTTTAAAATTTTAAGAGAAATCTTCATAAATTTTGCACAGGTGATGCTATTCCTCTTGCCTAAATAGTAGGAGATTGCAATGAAGTTAAGTTCTTTTGGTGATTGTGGTTTCTCACCAGAAAACATAGACACCCTCTTTGAATCATATTGAGCATAGAAGTCTTTTTGCAATCACAACTACACCACCAACCAAGTTTAAGTCGATGAGTTTAGTGAAGTCCTCGTCTTAATAATACTCAAAAGTTTAAATAAACTTCACGGGATGATAGACAAAACCTATAATTGTCCAATAAGCTGATTCAAACAAGATAGGTTGAACACAAATTGGGTGCGCTATGCAGTTGTTGGGCGAGACCATGGTATGCAATATGGGTGTCAATAATCTAGGCATATGAGTGTGCCGAAGCAACCCAAGTGCCTGCACCAAGGCCACTTTCATCCAAAAAAGGGAGTGGTGCTAACAAACTGACCCCTCCCCGCTAAAGAAAAGTCTGGGGCCAATAAATTTTTTATTGAGCATTTACATACATTCCACCAAATTCTTATGTATTTACATATCTAACACCTAAACTTTAATTATTACATTTATACCACACAAATCTTTCCTATCAGATCAAAAATACCACCATTTTAACTTTTAAAACATGAAATCCACATTTTCATGCATATATAAGGTGGCATGCATGTAAGAACTGAAGTCCTGGTGTTAAATATGTAAATACAAAAGAACTGAATAGCATGTACGTAAATCTTCCAACTTTTATTTCCTCCTTCCTTGACCACCACATGGGCTTTGCCGTCATTCCATTTGCAAAATATGTCAAGTCAACCATTTCTGCAAAGCAAGTAGCAAGAAAATAAAGAGTTATTCTTTCATGTACATCCTAGATTCTTTCAAACCTTTCTCACACTCTCCTTCAAGGTGCAAGGGTCAACAAGGTGGCAGGATCCAAATGCTAGAAGAGCGACAGAAGGAAGAGATTTCTTCTTTTATATTCTCTTCAACCTTCTTCCTCCTGCATTAACTTTAGCACTCTCTCATTCCTAATGCAGAGTTCTATAAAGACGAAATTAATTATAATATGTTCTTTGAAAATTTGTATAAACCACCTGAAGTTACAATTTTGAGAAACATCAAAGGAAACATCCTAATTTTATTAATTTCCTCCAAATTTTAGCATGACCAAAGTCAAACTATTTCACATAAAATGACATTTGGAATTCGAGCTTCTGTTGCCTGCAATCTCTATGAGATGATAAAAAAAATTCGGATTGCCTTTAGGAAGCCAAAGAAATTATCCTAAAAATCATGATTTTCCAGTGTCATTATTCCCTCGAGTCATTTATTATATGCATATTTTTATGCACCATGCAATTGAGAAAAAAAATTTGAGAAGTCATACATATGAATGTATTTATAAACTCTTTACCTTTGGAAAGAAGACTCGGGTACTTCTTTCCATGTCATTATTTACATCTTCTTGGCCAGGTTCCATTTGTTCACCATGTAATCAATGTCTTTGCATGACAAAGATTGGTCATCAAGTTGTAGAAGGATAGACTTTTGAAATAGGAAACAACCTTCTCCTTGCATTAAAAAGCATACTTCAATTGAGCAGAATGCTTTTCAATAAATGGATTTGGCTCATGGATAAATTTTGGTATATTTTTTAGTCAACTACAGCCTAGCTAAGATTTATACCTTAATTGCTATGAACTTCAAATATCAAAAAAGGACCCCAATCTAGGAGCTCTCGGTCTACCATTAATAAAAAAGGAGCCCAGCAATATCCGGCTCATCTCAACATAATTAACAGTAAAGAACAGTGTTGGTCACATAATTAGCAATGGATAGGGATGCAGTAATGATGGTGACAAGTTTTATACGCTGAAGTAAACATATCAAAAAAGGAGGGGTGCTTCCTCATTTGGATCCAACAACTGTGATTTTCCCCTCTTTTGGATAAAAGTTTTATTCAAAGCTATGTTAAAAAATGAAGACCGCAGCTTTTGTAGTAATACAATGCCCAACAGTAAATTTTTCCATGCTAACTCTGCTCGCGCATAATCAAGGACCTACCATGGGAGATTAATTAGAGCATGCCTCCTTCCTCAAAAAGAATGCACAAGAAAGGAGATGAGTCAGCCCAAAACAGATAGAAAGCTTCAATCAATTAAGCCAATTCATCCATAACTTGGACATTTTGGTGACTATAACCTTTTGTGCGGGACTAACTCACGATTCATACTACTCATCAGGATTCATGCTGCTTGCCAGGATTCATGTTATGAACGGAGACTTCTACAGGCTGAGTTAAGACTTTCTTACCAAACCTAAGGAGTTCAATCAAACTTCATAGACTATATAAACCCCTCCGTAAGCTGCTTTTGACCATCTAATCAAACTATAACGGTAAAATCTAATAAATAAATAAATAAAAATTAAAAGAGGTACTCAAGTTGGAGGGGCTATTGTTTATTGTTTGCTAGGAGGGAAATTTCGCTGCCTTATAATGACAGAACTATTGACCAACAATCAAATATGTTCTTTTCTGGTTATCCTTGCTAATCATGCGTCAAATCTCCAATAGGCATCTTATAATTCTTTAACTAATATTACGTTAATCATATATTATTTCTCTCAATCACACGCAAACCAATTTCCAGNTCGCTGCCTTATAATGACAGAACTATTGACCAACAATCAAATATGTTCTTTTCTGGTTATCCTTGCTAATCAGGCGTCAAATCTCCAATAGGCATCTTATAATTCTTTAACTAATATTACGTTAATCATATATCTCTCAATCACATGCAAAACAATTTCCAGAAAAAAAAAAAAAAAACAATCCTTCCAAAACACGAGTCCAAAAACAAATTCTCATTCAAAAGCACCCTGGGCTCTACTAAATCTCCACTGAACAAAAAAGACCAAACCTCCATTGACGACAGCCAGCTCCTGGTAGATATTATAGGTGTAGCTGTCATAGTTATCGATCAGAAGGGTCCGGACAAGCTCTTTCGGACAACTCACTCCTCTCCCGTTAGCGTCGCTCGGGAGGCACTGATCGGCCGACCGCCGTGCTGCAAGAGAGTGGGGCGGCGGATAGGTCATGCATGGACCGGCAGGCCGGAAGGATATCCTCGCCGGTGGATAGGGCTTTGAGTGGGCCACTAGCCCGCAGTGAAGGAAACAAGATGACGGCGATGAGATCCCAATAGGGTTTGCCATTGATGGCGCAATGAAGACTCCGAAAGCCAAAAAGATGGAATACTGCAGAGAGGGAAGAATTGAGGAAAAGGTAAGAAAGAAGTGGGCGGACGGCCGTTCATATTTCCTTTTGGAATAGTTGATGGAGGAAACAAAACGACCACTGGCTTCTCAGCACTGATATAAATAATAAATTAAATATATTAATTATTTATTTGTTATAATATAATAGTATTATTTTATTAATGAATCACTGACGTGGGACTCGTGAATAAAAGAGAAAAATAAGTTAATAATATGTTCGTTTGGAGCCATATGTGCCAGTGCCATTTTGTTTTGTTCTTGTATTGTTTTCTGACGTACTTAAAGGCAAGAATGGGTACTTTGCAATTAATGATATATATAGAAATAAATATAATAAAACTGATGAGTAATATGTTCTTTTGCATCCAAAGGTGCCACTACATAGAAGTAACCATTTTGTTTTTTTCTTTTGTACTTTTTTTTCTATGTACTTGCATGCAAGAATGGTGACTTTGCAATTATTGATATATATAATCAAATGACATTGATGTGTCTAGGAAGGTAGGTACGCGGTTATAAATTTAATTTCTTAGAATTATATGAAAATTTAACGCACACTCAGGTAGTTAAAGAGAAGTAAACAAGATGAAACATCTTGATTTCTAAGTGAAAAACTTCAAAAAAAGAAAAAAAATTATGGTGTTTTGTCTGATTGAAATAATTTACTATGAATGATGAGTGCATATGTTCATTTTTCTCCTGAATTAAAAAAAATAGTGTTTCAAAGATAATCTTTGTAAAAGTATGACAGTAGTTCATTGATAATAGTCGTAGTATGACTGTAGTGAATGTAATCCTCGATTATATCATGATACGAGGATCGTAGTCGATTGTTATGAAGGTAGTTGTCCGTTATAAATGTTGCAGACAACGACCATAGTGTTAACATGTCGTATGGGTTGTAGTTGAAATCCATTGTAGTAGTTTGTCATGTGGGTCACAGATGGTTGCTTTATGAGTGTTGTTTGACCACACAGGCCGTAGCATAAAGTTGTAGGAACTGTGAGTCGCGTAGGCCAAGTTGGTCACGGGTCATAATGGTGAGTTGTAATGACCTATGTAGGTAGTAAGGGTCAGAGTCGAAAGCTGCAACAGTTTTGAACCATATAGATCGTAGTTGGTCACGTAAGTTATATTTGTGAGTTATGACGATGTTCATAGGTCGTAGGGACTTGAGTCGAAAGTTATACAAGCTGTGAACGACATAGGCTGTAGTGATGAGATTTGTAGGTTGCGGAGGCCGAAGTCGGAAGATGCATGAATTGTGGACCACGTAGGTTATAGTTGGTAATGTTTGTCATATTGGTGAGTTGTGATGATGTTTGTAGGACGCGGGGGCTAAAGTCGACAGTTGTGCGAGCTGTGAACAACCTAGATCTTAGTTGGTCATGTATGTCGTAGTGTGGCGAACTGTGGTGGCATATGTAGGTCATGAAGGCAGGAGTCAAGAGCTGCACAAGATGTGCGACGCGTAGGTCGTAGTTGGTCACATAGAGCATAATAGTGAGAAACAGTGGGGGAGGGAGTTGGGAATGGCACAAGTTTTAAACCATGTAGGTTGTAGCTGGTCAAGTATGTCATAGTGATGAATTGTGATGACGTATGTAGGTTGTGGGGGCCTGAGTCGAGAGCTGCACGGAGTTGTTCTCCATGTAGGTTGTAATTGGTCACTTAGGTTGCAGTGGTGAGCTGTGATATCGTATATAAGCTATAGAGCAGGAGTCGAGAGCTGCATGAGAAGAGGATCACATAGATTGTAGTTGATCATGTAGGTTATAGTGCAAAGTTGTGATGAAGTCCGTAATTTGTGGGGGCTGCAGTCGAGAGCTGCATGAGTTTTGGATCTTCTATGTCGCAGTTGGTCATGTAGGTAGTTGTGAGTTGTGATGAGGTAAATGAGTCGTGGTGCTCAAAGTCGGGAATTGGACGAAATGAGCTTAAAGAATTGGAGAAAGTCACTGTCTTTGGAGTGTATTGTTATGCTATCAACGAGAAGTGTTGTTGCACCGTAATTAAGGTGTGTTGTTACATTGCAATGTACAATGAGGTTTTCCAATGCACGCAATAACTTCACAAGGGACTTCTTTAAAAGAAGTAGTTGGAGACCAATGATGGTAGATTGTGGCTGATGGTGACAATTATAAGAGTCGTTGGCAGCCAGAGTTGATCGGAGGTGGTGGCAGTCAGAGACGATAGGTGGTCGGCAGAGGCTGGAGTTGGACGGCGATGTTGGTGGTAGTTGGCAACAGTCATAGTTGGATTGAGGCGGCACCAACCAGAGTTGGTCTGAAAGTAATGATTAGAGTTGGCTGGAGGTGAAAGTGGCAGTTGTCGGGGACGACAGCGACTGTCGGAGATGGCGACAACTGTTGGAGACGGCAGAGGTGGTGGCATTCGGAGTTGGCGGGCAGTGTTGGTTAACGATTGCAGGAGCGAGAGGCCGATGGAGGTTGGTTGTTGCAAGTCCAGGAGGTGATGATGGGTGGTGGTGACCATAAGCAACAGCAACAATCAGAGGCTACAGAGGCCAAATTCGACAGTGGCTGGAGTTGGCTGGATTTGCAGTGCAAGATGTTGGCCTACAACTCCCTCTTTTGCATGCTCTAATCTAGGTTCCCTTCTCATGAGGGGATAAGGCTCTATGTAAATGGTTCAAGTTACAAATAAGGAAAGAAACTGGACGTCTCTTTATCAGACGACCGAGAGAAATACCCTTGATCGGACGACATTCGATGGACATTTTAGTGCTTTAATAATGTATATATAACTCGGTGTGTGTGTGTCTATAAATATATATATCGATATATAGATATAGATATATATATATATATATACATATATATATATATATATATATATAGACGTGCGAGCGCGCACACATACATACACACTTATTTATTTATTTATATTTATATTATATGATACTTAAATTAAAATAATTATTTCACTTCTCATTGCATGCCAAATGAAATTCGATTCAAAGGTGAACGGATTTGTTATCATTAATAAAATGAGCAATGAGTTATTCAAAATTATAATGGATGAGTTTGAAGACATCAATTTAAAAACAATACTAGTTGTAAGAATCAACTTTAATTAATAAAAGAGATTATATTCATAATCAAACTTTCTATAATGTCATTTATGCCTCTGCTAAAAATGAATTTTAGCTTCACCTCTAATTGCATTGTATGCATATATAACACTCCATTAATTTCATCAACATATTTTGTAAAACTTCATCGAACAACATAAGTGAAACGACGAAGCTAGAAAAATATCAACAAATGAGTTTGATAAATCAAACCCAATNATGAGTTATTCAAAATTATAATGGATGAGTTTGAAGACATCAATTTAAAAACAATACTAGTTGTAAGAATCAGCTTTAATTAATAAAAGAGATTATATTCATAATCAAACTTTCTATAATGTAATTTATGCCTCTGCTAAAAATGAATTTTGGCTTCACCTCTAATTGCATTGTATTCATATATAACACTCCATTAATTTCATCAACATATTTTGTAAAACTTCATCGAACAACATAAGTGAAACTACGAAGCTAGAAAAATATCAACAAATGAGTTTGATAAATCAAACTCAACATATAATTAGTATTTGTTATAGCATAAATGATGAACTATTGGCGCATGTAGTATAAAGAACAAAATAACATCTTACCATGTATAATAGCAAGTAATAGATTTTATCAAATGGTCATAATGTTTCAATGATGATGTAATATCAATGAAAAACAATTGTTGGATTTATTTTCAATATGGTGACAATTATGATTAGTCATTTAATAAATTGTAATTCCTCACAATCAATTATTCATTTCCAAAAGCATCCATATTTAATTCAATAATGTCTTGCTAAAACATTACTTAACTTTCATTTGTTATCCAATTGCAAATCAATTTATATAATTATATTCATTTTTTCGGACATCATAAAACTACGGATGTAAATACCAGCTCAAAGAAACNTTCCTGACAATCAATTATTCATTTCCAAAAGCATCCATATTTAATTCAATAATGTCTTGCTAAAACATTACTCAACTTTCATTTGTTATCCAATTGCAAATCAATTTATATAATTATATTTATTTTTTCGGACATCATAAAACTACGGATGTAAATATCAGCTCAAAGAAATCGAATAATTTTTTATTGAGTCGTCACTTTATGGGTCATTGATAAACTAACTAATTTTCAAAATGATTTGACCAAACTATACACTATAACATAGAGGCATATGGTCACAAAATTTTCAACATATATATTTTTTAAATAACTCAAAAAAATAATGTAAATATACTCGTGCAATTTACCATCTCATTATGAATATTAAAAATCAACTGAAATTTCATGATAACAAAGTTAAAACTAACTCTAGCAAAAATTAATCATAGACAATATTGTTAAGGGAGAAAGCAAAGAAGCAAGGGAAATAGGCTTATGGTTGTGATTGTGTAGATAAGGAAGAACGTCAATGAAGAAGTTCAACGGCTATCATAGAGGGAGGAGGAGTGGCAAGAAAGACATTCTAAGGCAGAGGGGGATTTGGTCCATTTGGCCCTTATTGGTGAAGTAGGTTGAAGAAGAAAGAAGGGAAGGAAGGGGGGACGGGGATGGGAATCACATAGTTATAAGAATCGACATTGTGCAAGGGGGAAGGATGTTAAATTGCTTTGGTCAATCATTTTCTTAATTCCACACCCCAACTGACCACACTAGGGGTAAGTAATAGAGCATCAAAGGTGAATGACTCTAGCAGACACAATTTCCGGCAACATTCGCCTTGATTTACATGAATAAAAATCAAGCGGGTGAATGATGGGTCTCGATGAACTATCAAAAGCAAAAATTATCTTATTGATTCATATCCACAACATATGAAAGCACACATGATTACCTTACAAAACCTATATAGAGCTACTAAATGCCAAAATATATGAATATATATATCATAAAAAGTGTTCACAATTTTTCAAAATGTTACTATAAAAAACTATACAAATCAGGCAACTTGGCTAAATGTCCTGTTGCTCCATACCCTCACCCAAAAAAGCAAAGAATATAAATTTCCATAATTGACAAATTTAGTAAAATAATCATTGTTGAAGTAAAAATCAGTATATAATAAATTAAATTGTATGCTCATTAATGACTTATGAGTCATAACAATATATAAAATATATATTTTAACTGCATGTAGCATGTAAAAGAAATGTATAAAAACAATAAACAATGATATATAAAATGTAATCAACACAAATTACAATTATTTGAGTTTTCACCAAGTTTATCGGTTCTAGCAACTGCTGATAAAGCTTGGTCATCCCCCAATATAATAATTATCATTATCCCATTTAATATCAAAATATTTGCACCAATCACAAAATGTAAATTCTATATTATATAAAGAGTTGGGAATTCTATAATTTTCATATACCAAAATAGGGCAATCAAGCCCTGATCAATATGTTAAACCGCTTTTAGAAGCTTTTCAAATATATTTAAAAGGTCAAACAAATATCAAATCTCGCGATCCTATTGTTGAATCAAGCGTCTNTATACACTATAACATAGAGGCATATGGTCACAAAATTTTCAACATATATATTTTTTAAATAACTCAAAAAAACAATGTAAATATACTCGTGCAATTTACCATCCCGTTATGAATATTAAAAATCAACCGAAATTTCATGATAACAAAGTTAAAACTAACTCTAGCAAAAATTAATCATAGACAATATTATTAAGGGAGAAAGCAAAGAAGCAAGGGAAATAGGCTTATGGTTGTGATTGTGTAGATAAGGAAGAACATCAATGAAGAAGTTCAACGGCTATCATAGAGGGAGGAGGAGTGACAAGGACGACATTCTAAGGTAAAAGGGGATTTGGCCCTTATTGGCGAAGTAGGCCGAACAAGAAAGAAGGGAAGGAAGGGGGGACGGGGATGGGAATCACATAGTTATAAGAATCGACGTTGTGCAAGGGGGAAGGATGTTAAATTGCTTTGGTCAAACATTTTCTTAATTCCACACCCCAACTGACCACACTAGGGGTAAGTAATAGCGCATCAAAGGTGAATGACTCTATCAGACACAATTTCCGGCAACATTCGCCTTGATTTACATGAATAAAAATCAAGCGGGTAAATGATTGGTCTCGATGAACTATCACAAGCAAAAATTATCTTATTGATTCATATCCACAACATATGAAAGCACACATGATTACCTTACAAAGCCTATATAGAGCTACTAAATGTCAAAATATATGAATATATATATATATCATAAAAAGTGTTCACAATTTTTCAAAATGTTACTATAAAAAACTATACAAATCAGGCAACTTGGCTAAATGTCCTGTTGCTCCATACCCCCTCCCAAAAAAGCAAAGAATATAAACTTCCATAATCGACAGATTTTGTAAAATAATCATTGTTAAAGTAAAATTCAGTATATAATAAATTAAATTCTATGCTCATTAATGCCTATTATGAGTCATAACAATATATAAAATATATATTTTAACTGCATGTAGCATGTAAAAGAAATGTATAAAAACAATAAACAATGATATATAAAATGTAATCAACACAAATTTCATTTATTTGAGTTTTCACCAAGTTTATCGGTTCTAGCAACTGCTGATAAAGATTGATCATTCCCCAATATAATAATAATCATTATCCCATTTAATATCAAAATATTTGCACCAATCTCAAAATGTAAATTCTATATCATACAAAGAGTTGGGAATTCTATGATTTTCATATACCAACATGGGGCCAATCAGAATCAAATCAAGCCCTGATCAATATGTTAAACCGCTTTTAGAAGCTTTCTAAATATATTTAAAAGGTCAAACAAATATCAAATCTCGCGAGCCTATTGTTGAATCAAGCGTCCCGATAAGATAAATTCAACTAGCCTAAGATCACTCGATTCTAACATCATTAAGACACTCAAATGTCCTCTCACGAGAGGGGAAGGAGAGAGATTGAGGCTTAAGTAAGTGTTTGAAGCTTTGAAAAGGATTTTAAGTGCAACATCACTCATGCCGCTGTCGATCATCGCCGATCGTCGTCGACCACTGTCAACTACTGCCTACCGTCAACCACCGTTGACTACCGCTGACCATTACTTGCGCCCGTCGTAGATTGCTATCAGTCGTCGCTCGTTCCTTACAACAAGTTCATCCTCACGTCGACGTTGTAACTTAAGAGACATTGTAACCATTTCCTGCAAGTGGAACAAGAAGTTGTATTATAATCTTCAGTTTATGATATATCTCTTCAACTGGGTTAGACCCCGTGGTTTTTTCCTACGGGTTTTTCACGTAAAAATTTCTGATATCACTAATGTTTATTTTCTTTCGTCTAAATGAGTGTTGGATTCTTGCGCAACGCTAAGACGATAATTTATTACTCTACCGTTATGAATCTTCTAGCGCATATTAGTTACCAAATTAAAGAATTTTATAAAAAAAAATAATTTTGATGGATTTTAATATTATATTCGTAATGTTAAGCATTCAACATACAAGTCTTACTAATTTGAGTGCTATGTATTTAAATCCTATTTCATAAAAACACAACTTGCATGCATTCCTCCACAAGAATGTGCTGTGTAATATATTTTTATTTTTATTTTTATTATTATTTACTATAAATTAAGTTATCATCTCAATGCTACTTAATGATCTTACACACAAATAGAATAACATGTGAAATACTCGAGAGATATTTGATTTTTTGTGAAACCCAAGGATTAGAGAACAGATGGAGTCTAAGCTATTTGAAATGGTTCAATAAATTTATGTCCATCATAATTAATAAGTTTATCGCTCTCATGATTGAATATGATAAGATATTGGGGAAACGCCAAAACTAGCATTTGGAATTTACGGCGATGTCGCATTTTAGGAAAAGCTTCATTAAACGGCGGCACTGTTGTAAGGGTAATATGATTTTGTTGGCATGTGGAAATTATGGTGATGTTGGTGATACTTAAATATGGAGCTCTATTCTCTATTTGGTGATGCCAAACTATGGTGCTATGGTTGGTGGATATGGTGATTTGGTGGTGGTTTTTGGGATTATGTTGTTGAAGGTGTTTAGTGTGTCATGTTGTTGGTGTGTTATGATTTTGGTGGTGTTTGGTTTGGTGTGAAATGGTGGTTTTGATCATGTGGTGGTAGGTGATGTGGTGGTGGTGGTGTGGTGTGGTGTGTTATTGATGTTGGTGGTAGGTGTTGTGGAGGTGGTGGTGTGGTGTGCTATTGATGTTTGTGGTAGGGTGGTGTGGAGGTGTTGGTGTGGTGAGGTGTGCTATTGATGTTGGTGGTAAGAGGTGGGGAATTGGTGGTGTGTGGAGGTGGTAATGTTGCAGATGTTTATGTTTCTTTTTTTTTTTATCTCCCATGAATTTATGTTGTATAGTTCTTTGAATGTTAGTTGTCGTAATGGGAAAGGCAAAATAAATTGGTTCGTCTGCGACTTGGGATAAAGTGATGACATTACTTTTCTGTGACATTTATGCCAAAGAGGTTGAATTGGGAAATAGACCAAACACCTATTTTTACAAGTAAGGTTGGCAGGATAAAATAAAAAAGTTTAAGGAATGCGCTGGAAGAGATTATGATAGAATGCAATTTAAAAATAAATGAGATCAATTTAAAAAAAACTGAAAATATGAAAAAAGCAAAAGTGATGATCCACAGGCTTAGGTTTGGATCCTATAAAACGAACCATTGATGTTTCTAAAGAATGGTGGACCGAAAGATTAGATATGAGAATGTTTGAAATGTAAAATCATTTCAAAGTTTCAACGTTTTCATTGATTAATCTAAAGTTTTATTAATTAATTTGTAAGAGGTGCTAGCTGCAAAAAAATTCACATTTAATGGCATTGATCCTGAGCTTGAAGATAAGTTGGATTGTATGTTCAATGGAGTGGTGGCCACCGGTGATCTAACAAGGGCACCAAGCGAGAGAAGGCACAGAGCCCGATCAGAGCATTTAGAAGCGGAGCAATTTGCTCGGTCCAATGAGGGGTCCAGCCCCAACCAACATGAAGTAGGATATACTAGTCGATCAAAATGTCCTACAATTTACAGATTTGTTAGTTTATATATTATGTTCTCTGAGATCTCAAAACTACATAAAAATTTAATTGACTGTTTCTATTATTCATTTTCAGCAATGTTGCATCTAAGGGTCGTGTTTTGTGGTTTTAAATCTTCAAAAAGGATGTGTTCAAAGAATTCTGATCTACTACTGCGGACTACAATATTCCTTAATTACTTCTCAACAGTCACCTAATTACCGGTGACTTTTTTAGGTGGGTTGATGGGAATGAGGATTCAACCGCTGATAGTGATCGAATGCGAGGAGCTTTATTGGAGAATAGCTTATCTCGTGACATTCACCAAGTGCATATTAAAAATAATATTATCATATTATTAATTATTTTCTTAATAGTTTTTTTTTTTGTCGTGTTACTTACTATATAGTGGGGTATCCATTTTTATTTTGTAATGTTTGAACTGGATATTTGTTTTTAAGTATGGATTGTGCTAGCATGATTAGTTCTGTTATAAACAATATTATAGTACATNGTGACATTCACCAAGTGCATATTAAAAATAATATTATCATATTATTAATTATTTTTTTAATAGTTTTTTTTTTGTCGTGTTACTTACTATATAGTGGTGTATCCATTTTTATTTTGTAATATTTGAACTGGATATTTGTTTTTAAGTATGGATTGTGTTAGCATGATTAGTTCTGTTATAAACAATATTATAGTACAGGAGCAGAATAATCATTTGTTCAGAAACAGCTGCATCGCAGCTATTTCAAAACTACAAAACAAACAAACCCTTAATCTAGTTACATTACACTACTTAAAGTAATTCAAGAAATAAGGAATGTTGAATCTAATTTTCCAATAGTGATTATAGAGAGGGTTTAAGGACACCAAGGTTGCTAACAAGTAGCAAGAATTAAAGAATGAATTATAAAGCATGATAATATATATTGATACGCTACCAACAAATTTCCATCAGCCAGCACGAATCTCAGTGCTATTTTTTAAACAAGAGTCATTCAAACTTCCATTAAAAGTCATCCGGAGCTCCGATTTCAGCAAAATTATAGTCAAACTGATCGGCTCGATGAGACGAACATACTGATATAAAAGTTAGTCCAATCCGAGTCAAATCAAGCTCATATCAAGTAATTAAACCATTACTGGAGGATTTCCGGAGGCATTTGAAAGGTCAAAAGGATGTCGAATCTAGCGAGTTTATAGTCAAATCGAGCGTCTCGAAAAGACGAAACCAACGAGCCTAAGATTGCTCAATTCCAATATCGTTAAGGCACTCAAATGTCCATCAAACGTCATATGATCCAGGGAAGCTCTCTGGGCCGTCCGATCAAAATGGTTCATATTCCTGCATTAATTGCACTCTAAACACTATAAATAGAGACTCACCCCTCACATGAGGGGGAGGAGACTTAAGAGAGAACTTGAGGATTTGAGAAGGAGCTCAAGTCTAAGATCATCCTCGCCATCGTCGATCGTCATCGACCACCACTGACCGTCGACAACGACCGTCGACCACCGCCGAGCGCCGACCACCGTGGAACGCCGCCGATCACCGCTGACCTCCGCCAACCACCGCTTACTAGACGTAATCAGTCAACGTTATAACATGGAAATCTAGTAACCCTTTCCCGCCTGTGGGACAAGGGGCATTTGTAATCATCATCTTATAGTGGATTTTTACAACTGTGCCAGACCCTGTGATTTTTCCCTTTTTACGGGTTTTCCACGTAAAAACTTCCGGTGTGATCATAGCTCGATTCATTTTTATTGTGTGTTGAATTCTCGTGCAACGTTAAGACGATAATCCATTACTCTACCGCCGCGAATTTTCTAGCACGCATCATATATATATATATATACATATACATATA
>JXCR01148758.1:116002-148007 GCA_002079205.1 Phalaenopsis hybrid cultivar | reverse complement strand
TATATATATATATATATAATCATGTATTAGAGTTAGGATAAGATGAGTTTATTTTTTCACGCACTCATTGGGTGCTAAGTATTCAATGAAATAAAAAACTCTCGAACTAATGTAATAATTACATGTGCAATTACTTTTCTCCAAATTAATTGAAAGCCCATTTGGGTTAGCGATAGAGCGCATCGCATCGCTTATGTATTTGACAGGTTGACCACATCGTTATTGTGTTTGACAAAATCATGTTGTGCCTCCCTTCTCAAGAAGATATGATATGAAAGCCGAAACGATAAAATTATTTGAAAAAAAAATGTATTTTAATAGCCATCACAAATTCACAACTACTATTCAACAAATCGACAAATGTTTCTTCAAATAACTTCAGTTGCCTCAAACTAACCCTAAACCAAACACTTACGCTCTTTTTTCTTAANGAAACTTTATATATATATATATATATATATATATATAATTGTCCCACCAATTAGAGGATAAGAATCCAATTTGAATTCCTTGATGGGCTAAAAAGTAGCCCACTGTCAACGATCAGTATAAAATTGGCACGTGCCGTACAACTATTCATATAAGATCTTTGATATCTACATCACCATCAAGGAGTTCATATAGCAATTTTTTTTAGACCTAAACACGCACCCTCGCTTCTTTGGTCTCATGCCCTTGACCTTTAAAATCTAATTTACAAATAATGGGTTGTTTTGACGCATACAACATACTTGAAATTCAGTTAGTCCGAATGTCACTCAACCATTTTATAAAACCATTTTAAACCTATTCCAACCGACCATAGCGTCCAAGCCACTCAATTCTCATGTCTATACATATCTAGCTTCTAAATTTTACTTTTTGATATTTATACCACATAGATCCTTCGTATCACATCAAATATACCCCAATTTTAAACAGTAAAATATATATTTTCATGCATGGGTAAGGTGATTTGTATGTTAAAATTGAAGTCGAGATGTTAGATATGTAAATACATAGGAATTGAGTTGTACGTGTGCAAATCTTGTTTGGGGCAGCTGCAGCTTATTGAATAATTTGTTGATAAGTCAGGTATGGTGACTATTACAAATTTTTATTTTTATTTTAAAGTCAAACTACTATCAGAAAACTGCAACTGCGCCTAGATAAGCACCGTGTGAAAACATTGTTTTCAGCATTTTGAAAACTCATAAGCTACCAAAACAAAGTTAAACTGGCTATGTGTGTTTTCAAAACGCTGCTGCACCAAATAAGCTGTCCCAAACGGGCCCTAAGTCAAAATTAATCAAAGACAAATCACAACTTATTGAAAATACAATGTTTTTCCCGGTTATTGATAATTAATATCATATTCAAGAAATTACAAAATCACAAAACTTGCCTTAAAATTTTTGCTCAAACCACCCTGTGTTTTTCATAAATGAAAATCTCGACCTTTCAAAACAAAACCCAGAAATGGAGCAAAATTACAAGGCAACAACTCCAAGCGCAATGGCTTCAACGGCTCTTCTGTCACTGTTTCGTGGAGAAGGGAAGAGGTCCTCTGCTAAATCCAAGAGATTAGAAAATAAAAAATGTCAGTAACATTTAATATAAAAAAATATATTGGTCTGAATTAATTTACATACATACCACTTAATTCCTATGTATTTGCATGCATACCACTTTTTTATATAAGATTTACATACATAACACTAAGCATTAAATGATGCCCAATTCTCTTCATTAGTATCTTCAAACAAAAATGGTATTATTTCACTCAACTTGATGGAAAGCTTCAGATCTCATCTCTCAATTTAACTATTTAATAAATCTCCTTTTCTTCTACATCAACAAATCATCATTCAATAATGATATGGGATATTTACAGATATATTGTACGACAATAAAATGATTTGGAGATTTTCCACCAATTAAACAACAAGCTCGCCACGCCAACCACTCAACTGAACGGCCCGACCTGGTCCAACAATAGAGCAGTCAAAAAAGCTTATTGTTTGTGAACAATTCGTGTTTGACTCACCATGAAGTTCATATTTGATTCGCTCGATAAATAAACAAGACAAATTTGAACAATTTTTTTTTTCATTCGGTTTATAAACGAAATAAACTGAAGCAGACATATGTTCAATCGTGTTTGAATCGTGATTGTTCAAAATATAAAATAATTTAAAATAATTATATATAAAAAATATTATATTTTAGAAATAATTTTACACTCTAAAACTTTATTACATTTTAAAAAAAAATTAAATACTATAAATTATAATAATGAGTTAAAGCTTTTTTTTTAAGAATTTGAGTTTGAAACTTTAAATGTATATTTCATTTGTAACTTGTTTTTAATAATTTGTAACACTATAGTTGAAGAAATAATATTTTTTTAATAGATAAATGTTATTTTTTTTGTAATTTAAGAATTAATAATTAAATATATTATCATTTTAACAATTCAAACAATACAAACAAATTTACAAGATTTCGAACAATTCAAAAAATTCAAACATTTCGAATTAATTTCAAACCAATCGAAGCAAACACGAACAATAAGTTCATGAATAATTTCAAACATGAGTTTATTTTAAACAAATTTAATTTCAAATGAATCGAGCACGAACACAAGCTTTGTTCGTTCGTATTTGGTTTGTTTGCACCCCTATCCAAAACCCACCCAACCGGCTTCCTTGAGCAAGCCTAAGTCCACCCGACTTGCTTCCATCTGGCCACTTTTTCAACTGGCAGCTAACTGAAGCCAAGATTCGGCAATCAACGAGGTATCATATAGTATGAACCAACACAAAAAAACTAAAATAAACTATACAACATTCCTTAAAGCAAGGGTAATTTTGTAATATTATTTTCCCTCTTTTATCTTTCTATAAACAGGAGAACCTGTAACATGTAAATGATCTCTCTTAGACTCTTCTCTCTCAACTTCATATGTAGGAAAAACTCTCTCCCCTTCCCCTCTCTTGTAATCCCTAAGTTCGATGAATAAAATGGGCCGAAGAGCCGGGGAACACCCTTTTTGGCCTCCATGTGGGGAAAACATTTCTCTCTCTTTCTTTTTCTCTCAGATCTCGCCTTCTATGGCTTGGGCATGGTCTACAAAACAAATCCGGCTTCAATATTGGTGCGGTAATGATGAACCGTGCCACCAACAAGAAGAGGTGCATATCAATGAAGAAAAAAATCCTAAATTGAGAAACAAAATAGAGAGACAAAAAGTAAAATGTGGATGGTGCGTTTTTTTCTAATGGGTAAACCGATGTTGGATTGGTAATCTGTAATAAAGTGGGAGAATTTACTCTTGCGGCAGGAAAAATGCTTCTTCGTTGGGACAGTTCATAGGTGAAGCATGATGGGGTGGCCTTTTTTAGTAAACTTTTGCAACCTTGGATGTTTGAAACTAAATGGGTGATTATTGAGGGAGATAATGATAATGCTATCAATTCTTTTCGGGAAAGCATGAAGATGAAGTTTTGACAACACTATAGTGGTGTGAGACCTGAGATTGGTTTTATTTTGGATTTTAAGCAAGTCCTTTTCTTTTTTGTGCATATAAATTGTAATAACACAGCCCATTATTATTCTCGGTTGGCCTAAGATAGGTCTTTTTTCTTTGATCCCGATTTTTTAAATGTGGTGGCGGAAGATGTCGATCACACTATTTTTTCTACTTAGCTTGCTCTTGTATGTGTGTGTGTGTGTGTTTCTATATATATATATATATATAATATGTTAATGCAATATGCTCATTTTCAAGAAAAAACCAAGCTAGAGAGCTGTGGAGCTAGCCAAACCCATCGAACAAAAACATATTGATGATAAAAAGGTTTAAAAATGCAAATACAACTACTCCAAAACTATTATCTACCCTATCACCAATGCTCTGAAGTTCTCCAAAACCGAACAGAGCTATTTCAAAAGCTCCCATTCCAATTGAAATTTGACTCCAGAGAAAATCATTGAAAAGCAAGAGAAAGACCTTTGTCATAACTATGATGAAAGTTCCCATCATTAACATGTTTGCAAGGGAAAGATGTTTGCACTCTGAATCAAGCAAGAAAAACCTCTAAATCCAAAAAAATATTAGTGGTCATCTGGTCATCAACAACAATGAAGATGATACCATTCCAATTTCCCCGACATCCCTTTTGCCTTGTTGACACTTTGGCAAACATAATACTCTTGTTCCTATACTATATTTATGTAATCATCTTTCTTACTCGTTTGGTTAAGTAAAATGAATATCAAGCAGCACAGATAGCTGCCTTACCTCTTCTCCTTCTTCATGCTTTCTTGTATGCATTTCCCTTAAGCTTTTCTGCAGGTCTTCATGGTATCAGAGCCAGTCCTCTTCATCCTGATGATCTCATTCGGCACTCACTTGAATCTCTACCTCCTTCATTGGCTCGAGGAAACCTTGCCCGAGTCTCTTCTCAGTTTTCTTGCTGATACAAAGCACAGCAGACTTTGTCTCAATCAGCTCCAACCTATCTCGATCAGCTTCAATCTGTCTTGATACAAAGCACGGCACAACATGTTTGATAGCAACTTTTCCACCGGTGGGTCTGAAGTACCTCCATCTTCTTCCAAAAATGCTACAATCATCCCTCCAGCTCTCATATTTCTTATGTCAAATGTAAGAACTATAGCTCACATTCAGCTCACCAGAGAGAATTATCCCACATGGAGATCTCAAATACTTAAACTATTCAAGACAATTACACTTGATGGTTTTCTGGAAGGAACCGAAATCTGTCCACCTCAACAAATTCAACACTCTGATGAACACTTTTTCACAAATCCAGACTTTTTGCAATGGCCATTGATCGATCAAAATCTGTCCGCTGCTATCTATTCTACAGTCTACCCATCTATTCTTCCCAACATTCTGAACCTGGACTCCACAACAGCCATTTGGAGTACTCTAAACAAGCGACTTCAGGCAACAAACAGATCTCTGGTTCTACAATTATGCAATGCTCTACACAACACTTTCATGAGAGATCTTACCATGTCGCAACATCTGTTGCCTATCAAGTCCATCGTAAACAGCATTACCAAGGCAAGAGGATACATTGATACTGAGGATGTTATCTTGCACACTCTCAATGACTTACTATCCAGCTATCAGCCCTTTAAAACAGCCATCAGAACTCGATCTGAACTTATTCACATTGATGAACTTTACTCCCTCTTATGCACCGGAGAGACCAATATTGATGCGGAACAAGCCAAGGAGGCTATAGCTGCTGTTATTGCCCTCCATTCATCCACCAAATCTGTGGTAAGTTCGGTCACGCAGCCATAACGTGTTGGCATAGAACCAACTTTACTTCATATCCATCCCCAAAATCAGACACCGTCCTCATGACTACCACAAAGCCCGATGATTGGATATTAGACATTGGAGCAACATCTCATCTCACCACAAATCTGGAGCATCTACAGCAACCAATTCGGTATAAAGGACAAAACACAATTTCAATTGGTGATAGATCCGCTCATCCCATCGCATGCACCGGTCAAGATTTGCTACCTACACCTCAAAGTAAGCTCCTACCAAATGTTCTCTACTCCCCACATCTTGCTCACTGCAGTATTTCAGTTCACAAACTCACTTCAGATAGTAATTGCATTATCATCTTTACTAAATCTGGTTTCATTATCAAGGATCAGAGGCACAAAACAATCCTTCAAGGACACTAAAAACTGCCTCTACCCAATCAAGGCTCCATCAGCCGTTCATCAACTCTCCATCTCACCCATTCAACTATGGCATAGGCGCTTGGGACACCCTCACCCTGAAGCTACAACTCACATCTCCAAAATTCATATTGTTGTCGTCAATTCAAGCTCGCATTTTCTTTGTAATGAATGTATTTCAACAAAATATCATCAATTAGCTTTTCCTTCTTCATCTAGATATAGGACACCATTTGCTCTTCTTCATTGTGATGTGTGGGTCTAGCTCCCACTAGTTCTCTGCAAGGCTTTAAATATTATTTATCATTAATTGATGACTATACTAGATATTATTGGATTTTTCCAATGTGTGCCAAATCCGAAACAACCACGACCATAATAATGTTCCATAAATTTGTCCCAACTCAATTCAACACCATTATCAAAACCATACGTTCTAATGGAGGTGGGGAATATACATCCCAAACACATAAACAATATCTCCTCTCACAAGGCATTTGTCCCTACACTTCCCAACAAAACGGGGTCGTCAAACTTAAACATCGTCACCTAATTGAGACCACTAGAACCCTCATATTAACAACCAAACTCTCCACACAATTTTGGGTTGATGCTCTCATAACAGCTACCTATCTCATAAATCGCATGCCCTCCAAAACATTAAACTACAAATCACCCTATGAGCTGCCCTATCACTCTATTCCCTCCATTTCACCACCTCCGCACATTTGTATGTCTATGCTTTCCATGGCAACGATGTCTAATTTCAAATAAACTCCTATCGATAGCAACACCATGTATATTCATAGGCTCGTTCCCAACTACAAAGGTTATCAGTGTTTCAATCCTAAAAATAAAAAAATTATCACATCTCGCCATGTCAACTTTGGTGAAACCTCATTCCGAAGCATTTCTTCTCCTCCACCTACAACTCACTCCTCTTTCAACATACCACTTGGCTTTCTAACCCCAACAAAAACACAAATTTTTTCCCACTCCATCTCTACAGCCCACCAACATTCCTTCCAACATTCCCTCCAAAACCAACACTCCCCCATCATCTTCCTCTACTGCAGCTTAAAACTCAATATCCCATTCCTCCCAGCCACCCTGCAGCAAGATCGCAACACGATCGACACATTAACTACTCTACCACCCGAGCCCACCAAACAACCAATGCGTACCCGAGCCCAAACAGGCTCCCTTAAACCAAGACAATTTTTTGATCTTCACACCACTACTCTCTCCTCTATCGATCCTAGCTGCTATAAAGAGGCCATGAAACACTTCCACTGGCTGCAAGCCATGTCCGATGAATTTCATGCACTGCAAAGTTAAGGAACTCGGCAAATTTTTCCACCACCACGCCATCACAACATCATTGGCTGCAGGTGGACTAACCGCACCAAATTTAATTTGGATGGTTCTATAGCTCTACATAAAGCACAACATTCAAATTCTCCTCACGGCTGCCCTACATCACAAGTGGTCTGTTAAACAGTTCGATATCTCGAATGCCTTTCTTCATGGATCACTGGATGAAACCATTTATATGCAACAACCACAAGGTTTTCAAGATGCTCAATATCCTAATCATGTTTGTTTACTCAAAAAGGTCCTATATGGGCTTAAACAAGCTCCACGTCAGTGGCATTCAACCTTCTCTAATCACCTTAAGTTCTAAGGGTTCCAAATGAGCAAAGCGGATCCATCTCTTCTTATAAATAAGCATAATGGTGTCTACATGTTTCTCCTAGTGTACGACGATGACATACTAACCGGAAATGATTCTGCCGCTATTTCCAATGTCCTTAATTATCTCAAATCAGCTTTCATGTTAAAAAATCTTGGTCATGTCAACAATTTTCTTGGAGTCAACATACGGTAAAATGCTCATGGGCATTTCCTTACTCAAACACACTATATCAACTCTCTATTACAACAACTAGGCATGGAAAATTGCAAACCTCTCCACACTCCACCACCTACAAAATTAAAACCGGATGTTGATTCTCAACATGAATACTCCCAAAGTACTCAATATCGTCAACTTGCGTGCTTACTAAAATTCTTAATTGTTAAAAGGCCAAACACAGCCTTTGTTATCAACTTCATTTGTCAACAGATGCACAGACCTCTTCTCTTCCACTTTCATATAATCAAAAGGCTACTTCATTATCTAAAAGCCACAATTCATTATGGCCTTCAACTTACCAAAGGTGATCTTCAACTCAAGTGCTTCTCCAAATATTGTTGATCGCAGATCCACCACAGGTTTTTGTAACTTTTTGGGCAACACTCTCATCTCGTGGAGAGTTCACAAATAGAAGACCGTTGCTCGATCCTCCACAAAAGTGGAATACCGGCCACCTACTGCAGCCACCACAGATATTATATGGCTTTGACATCTTCTTCGGGATTTCAACAACACATTAGATGCTCCTACACCAATCAACTGTGACAACACCTCAGCCATTGCTATTGGATTAAATCCTATTTTTCATGCTCGCACAAAACATGTGGAAATTGATCATCACTTCGATCATCTAGTTTCGAAAGAAATTCAGATTTCAACACATTGCTTCCCAAGATCAGATAGTAAATATACTTACGAAAAGTTTATCTCAACTGCAGTTCAACAAACTTCGAAACAAGCTCACAATCAAAGAACGTGATTGTGAACTTGAGGAGAGGTAACAATCGTATCATTCCATTATCATTTGTCACCTGGTGATATTCTCCACTTTCCCATATGAGTCCTTTTGTATCCAACAGGGGACCACTTCCTCTCTAGACTCTTCTCATCTTTCTTACTGGTCTGGTTAAGTAAAATGAATATCAAGAAGCACAGCTAGTTACCTCTTCCCCCTCTTCATGCTTTCTTGTATACATTTCCTTTAAGCTTTTCTGCAGTTCTTCACTAACATCATCCTTGGTGTCCCATCGTTACAACAACTAAGTGAGGTTATTGCTAATTATAATTATTTAATGACGAACTATTACATGGTAGAGAGAAATTTTACATTACAAAGACACCAAAACATGAATACAAAGACCAGTATACATTACAACCAACTAATGTGGTTATATACCCAAGGCTCCATTGCTTTTTGCTATTAGCTAAATAAAAGCTTAACAAATATTAAAGATGATACTCTAATGGACATTTCGACAAGTTTTTCTGGCCAACTAGTGCCATTCCTGCACAAATACTCCAAACCTCTTTGATCAATCAAAATACTTCCACCAGTATGAGCAAAGGATCGCCGCTTCTATTTATATCGCGAAAACAACTAGTTAATGCTAAACCCATATTGGTACTCACACTTTCAAAATACTACCATTGAAAAGGTAGTACAGGACATGATGTAAACAGCTTGACTGGACCAAGCATAAGCTCATATTCATCTCTAGTGCTACTAATCAAAAGAAAGATGGGGCATGTAGATATTCTTGTGATTTAAATCGTGTCAACATTTCAAACAATTTTCTAAGCCTAATAATTGATGAAATGCTAGACGAGCTGCAAGGGGACACTAGCTACTCCAATCAAGACTCATGGACAGGGCAGCGGAAGGCATCTATAAAATGGCTTTTCAAACATACAGAGGACATTATGAATTTGCAGTAATATTGTTCGGGCTCGCCAGTGCCCCCTCTAAATTTAAAAACATATTATTGATGAGATCATCATCTATAAAAATACATTACAAATCAACAATAAATACATAGCACTAGCCTTAAATTGCTTGCAAAATAATCAATTCCTCCTCAAAATGTTTATAAAGCCAAACTAAGGTAAACTACTTACCACACAATGTCCGCTAACTTGTCTCAAATCAAGATAAGATTCATGAAATACTAGATTGGACTCTACCAACAGATTTAAAAGGTGCAAGGGGTTATCCAACCCAGCTGAATATACAAAAAATTGTCTGTAACGCCCCAATAGCATGGCACCATTAACCTTATGTTACAAAAAAATTGCCTGTAATCCTATGTATTAAGAACCTTTCAAATTGCTGAAAAGCATAGAAATTATCACAAATATGCTGGACCTGCAAAGTATTAGCACATATAAAACCGCCCTAATAAGATTTAGAAGGTTGCAATTATCTGTTCAGGATGCTGCCACTTGGTGCATAATGGTAAGAAGTGTTATTTTGTAAAAAAGAGATAGGATCTATTTGCTACAATTCCACTTTAAGATGATATGAAAATACAGCAAGTTTTGGATCTATTTGCTACAATACCGCTTTTGGATGATATGAAAATACAGCAAGCTTCTTCTCTTTTTATCATCAATGCTTTCCATTCCCCTTCCCTATGCTTCATTTCTTACCCAATTTCAACGAGATTGCTGTTTATCATCTATCATTATCTATCATAAAAAACAAACAAATAAGCTCAATTTTTTTATTGAAAGAGAGAAGTTAGAAGGTAATAAGTTTTACACTTGCCTTCATTCTATGCCGTTGGTCGCCATTACCCTTGCGAACTTGGTTGCCGATCTTTCTAGAGAAGATGCTGGTCCTCTGCTTCTCTTTGTACAATTGCACGCTCGCTTGTCTCAAAGCTCCCCCTCCAACATCTGGAAACAAGTCAATGCTTGCCAACCTAGCCTGCCATAAAAAATTAAAAAAAAAACATATATTGATCATAAATATAAGCATAATTTATTGATTTGGAGTTTTGTTATCTGTTAAGAATTCGGATTATCCAAAACTCTCAAAAGAAGGATTTTGATAGTCAAAATGTAGAGAGTATGAAAAAAATATAAGTTTTAACTAAAAAACGCCTGCATAAAAAATAAAAAAATAAATTTAANATTTCAACGAGATTGCTGTTTATCATCTATCATTATCTATCATAAAAAACAAACAAATAAGCTCAATTTTTTAATTGAAAGAGAGAAGTTAGAAGGTAATAAGTCTTACACTTGCCTTCATTCTATGTCGTTGGTCGCCATAACCCTTGCGAACTTGGTTGCCGATCTTTCTAAAGAAGATGGTGGCCCTCTGCTTCTCTTTGTACAATTGCACGCTCGCTTCTTCTCTCAAAGCTCCCCCTCCAACATCTGGAAACAAGTCAATGCTTGCCAACCTAGCCTGCCATAAAAAAAAAAAAAAAAAAAAAAACATATATTGATCATAAATATAAGAATAATTTATTGATTTGGAGTTTTGTTATCTGTTAAGAATTCGGATTATCCAAAACTCTCAAAAGAAGGATTTTGATAGGATTCCAAATTGTAAAGAGTATGAAAAAAATATAATTATTTAACTAAAAAACGCCTGCATAAAAAAATAATTAAAAAAAAGNATTTGGAGTTTTGTTATCTGTTAAGAATTCGGATTATCCAAAACTCTCAAAAGAAGGATTTTGATAGGATTCAAAATTGTAAAGAGTATGAAAAAAATATAATTATTTAACTAAAAAACGCCTGCATAAAAAAACAATTAAAAAAAAAAAAACTACAAAGGCGAGGTTTTTAAGTAAATAAGTAATTTGGCACGTACAATAACTTCGGCGGCGGACTCCACCGGCAATGCCTCGCCGGAGAACGGCGAGCCGCCGGACCACTCTTTTAGAACTTCATCATAGTCAAGTTTCAGCCACAGCCGCGGCTCCATCCCATCTTCCTTCTCCTTTTTCTTCTTCGCCTTCGTTTTCGTCTTCACCGGTGCGGCTTTTGGCTTAGGAACAATATCCTTCACATCCACAACATCCGCACACCACCATTCTCCTTTCTCCTTCTGCTTCAACGCCCGCCTAATGTTTGGCGAAATGCCAAAACCAAACCCCATCAAGCAATCCAAATTGGCGTCTTGGAAGTAGTTTGAGCTCATTGAGAGGTTGCCCATACCCATTATACTGTCAATGCTTTCCTCTATCTCATTGGCTAGAATGGATTCAGCGNTCCTTCACATCCACAACATCCGCACACCACCATTCTCCTTTCTCCTTCTGCTTCAACGCCCGCCTAATGTTTAGCGAAATGCCCAAACCAAACCCCATCAAGCAATCCAAATTGGCGTCTTTGAAGTAGTTTGAGCTCATTGAGAGGTTGCCCATACCCATTATACTGTCAATGCTTTCCTCTACCTCATTGGCTAGAATGGATTCAGCGTGGAACTCAGGTGAACCAGGGTCCTGAAACTGATGAGAGTATGGAAGGCTGCAAACCGAAGAATCTGACAACTTTGCCTCCAATCTGATGGGAAGCATCCCAACTGAGGGCGACTCGCGAAGCAGGATGGTGGCATCATCGGGAATGGGGAAGGAGTGGAGACGAGCAGGAAAGTAATTTGTTCGCCGAATAATGGTAGGTGAGAAGAGTTTGGGAGATATGGTAGAGAGGAGGGCGGCAGCTTCAGCTGAGCTCTGGTTAGGGCGCTTACGAGGAGATCGAGCTCTTTTAGTGGAGATAAAGAAGGGGGTAGAGTTGCTTGACTCGGGTAAACTGGAGGAAAGAGATGAAAGCGATGAAGATTTGGTGACGATTTCCAGATCAAGCCTGTAAGTCCGGCCGCCGCCCTTTATCAGGCAAGGCGACGACATTGGGAAAGTTCGAGGAGGAGGAGACCACTTGGTGGTCTTGTGCTAGAAATAGAAGAAGAAAAAAAACAGAAAATTTATCATAGATTTCGGATAGAACAGAAGAACCCTGTGACTCAAACTGAAAGANAAAAACAGAAAATTTATCATAGATTTCGGATAGAACAGAAGAACCCTGTGACTCAAACTGAAAGAAAAAAAAGGTTTTTACAGTTTTAAACGTTCACCGAAGAGTCAGCCAAGCCTTCCAAGCTGTTAAAAAAATCTCCAAATCGGAGAAAGAAAATGGCAAAGGGAGAAAGAGGAGGAGAAAAGTAGCCGAAAGAATGGGTGCTCGGTGTTACTAGATGCAGGTGAATCTAAAGGGGCTTTGCTTCTGAGCAAGCGAAGTGGTATGGAATCAAGGGAAGTGTTTTGATGAATCTGACAAGAGCTTAAAAGTTGGTTGAACGTCAGTATATAGAGTAACTGTTGAAGAAGCAAAAGCTATGGCGGCCTTCATTGTGGGGAAATTTGTGGAGGGGGGAGAGTAGGATTGTAAAGGTATTACGGTAATGGGAAAAGGAATGGTTTTTTTGGAGAAGCAAGAATGGGACTGTGAAGGTGTTACCGAAATGTGAGAAGGAAGGGTTTTTGAACGAGTAGGGCGAGCACTTGTGGAGGATATCTTTTTAATTAGGATATCTTATATATATATAGAACCTGAAAGTACTTNTTTGTGGAGGGGGGAGAGTAGGATTGTAAAGGTATTACGGTAATGGGAAAAGGAATGGTTTTTTTGGAGAAGGAAGGGTTTTTGAAGGTGTACCGAAATGTGAGAAGGAAGGGTTTTTGAACGGGTAGGGCGAGCACTTGTGGAGGATGTCTTTTTAATTAGGATATCTTATATATATATAGAACCTGAAAGTACTTTATTAAAATATATATAAATATATGTTAAAAANAATATAAGTAAAAAAAAAAAAAAAACGAAGCAAAGTTACACAACTAATAGAAAAAACAAGAGATCAAAAAAAAAAACAACTAAACAATCTATCGACTAAGTAAGTTTTCAACTGTCCTGTATAATTATACTAAAAGATAGAATAACTTAATAAAATCCCCATATAAAGAGAATCACATTGCAAATCATTGTCGGTCAACTTTTTGATGATTTGAAAATATAAAAAATAATTTTAAAATTTAATTTAATATAAGAGGTATATAGTTTGGGTTTTGAAAGTGGTATGTTTTAATTTTTGAAAAATGAGACCAAATAGATCTCATTCGTCTGATAGTTTGCATAATTTTGTTCGATATCGCGAATACTACACCTTCCTGAAAGATAAGTGTAAACTTCGACGATAGACCCAATCCAGCAAACTAAGAGATTTGTGACATTTGTTTGGTCTGCGAACCTTTTATGTGTGGCCGACAAGTTCCCCTATCCAATACAAATATTAAATAGGGTTTATTTTACATGGGTTCCAAGTTCCCTATAGAGGTAAACCCTTATAGTTAATTGCATCCTAAATGATTGGGGTCGCTTGAGAAAATTCTTGATAATGATGAGAGGTACTAGTCTTCAAGATTTCAAAGTTTAGGTTTTCACGGTAGGACGTAGAAAAGATAGTGGGAGTGACTCAAATAGAAACCGTTATTTTTAGGAGTCCAAATGAAGAAAAAGGCAGGGGATGTCACAGATTCTGAGGAGAAAACCTCAGTGACTTCCCAAACTATCATAATGTGTGGTTGAGTTTTAGAGACGATATTATTTAGGTGTTTAATAATGCCAATTTTATTATTTGGGACTTACACTTGCATAATAACTGATTATTCAAATAGCCCGCAAAGAGATGAGGGTTTACATCGTAACGAACGACATCCTCATAAACTAAAGTGAATTAGGACTTACGCTGCACAACATAGTTGTGCAGGAGCCTAAAAAAGGGATGAGGATTTACGTCGCGCTAGACGAGCTACCTTGAAGTCCTATGGGTTGTTAATTAGACAAAGAAGAGAGTTTAGCTGGTGTAGCATTATTTTGTTGTTATAGAATGAAGACCACCTCCATTTGTAGTCCATTCCAAGCTCCATACCGCGTTGCCCATGAAGTTGCTCCAAGCTCTTTACCGCGCTGCCCATGAAGTTGCTCCAAGCTCCTATTGTAACGATGGCTCCAGGGTTTAAGTGTTTGAGATTGATGATTTATGTTTCCCAATTTTTTTTGTCAAAGTTTGGTTTTGTTTTGTTTCGGTTCTGATTTTAGATCTGGTTTTGAAAGCAAAATAATCAAATTGCAGGTAAATAAAATGTATTTGAAAGGTAAAATCCAGTAAAGTAAAATGTTGTAGATAAACTGTAAAGGCGTACCTGGGCATCTACTACAGTTGTGTTATTAGTATTGCGAGCATAACGTGATTTGCACAGATTTAAATAAGATTGCAAAAAAAAATGAACAAGACGAGAAAACCCAACACGAAAGTCAGAAACACGAGTCGTAGAAATCACAAGCAAAAGAAACTCATAGCCACATACGAAAGACCAGGACTGGGTGTAAGACATTGGTAAAAGTGGGGGGCTCAAATCTGGACTGTGTGCTTCCCGATCTTGAACAAGAGCTACCAGCCCGACAATCTACGGAAGACAGTGCTTAACCTCAATCTGAATGATTAGCCGTGGACCTTTATAAATTTTCACAGAAAAACTCTTTGATTTTCATGCAAAAGCTGTTTTTTGAGTCTTTTTTATGCAGACATCTTTTTAACATGCAAAAGAAATTTTTATTTTTACTTTTGTAAATATTTTGTAAAGTCGTGTAGTCCACAGACTAGTCACTATAATAATGCTAGAACTACTGACAACCTAAGAGCGTCGGGGGCAACAATCCCACCAAGAATCGACGAATAGTATCATTGATCCTCCATCAGTACATTTCTTAGTAAATTTACACTTAAATTTTTTCTTATTCTTGTGTATGAATGAGAAAATTTGAGAAATAAGCATTTAAAAAAAAAGAAGATTTACTTATATACCACATAATTATAATGTATTTACATATATAAGACCTGAACATCAATTTTTACATACATACCATCTTATATATCCATGGAATGGTATATTTCACTTTTTAAAAATTAAAATAGTGGTAGCTCTCATGTTGTATGAAAGAATTCATTGGTATAAATATTTTAGATGTGTAAATACAATAGAATTGGGTGATATGATAAGGATTATCATTTTGTGTAATGAATCATCTGAATCAATTAATCATTTTTTTTAAGTGTTTCATTTCCTTGTGGATCATAATGAAGAAGAGAAAAAGGTTTGTCCCCCTCAAATAAGACTCAGGTTCTGCCCCGTGGGGATTATAATAAAATAAAAGGGTATTCATATTGCTAACGTGAAAAGAAAGATATCTCTAAAAATTAACAATTTTAGTGAAATATCCAAAATTTAGAAGCATTAGAATGAGTATGACCCAAAAAAGAGAATAATGATTAATACATCACTTAGCTAAATAACAAAATAATGCATCCAAATAATTTTATAATTACACATAGAGTTAATATTATCAATAGAATGACTACCAAGACCTCCATGCAACTTAGGCAAAGTATAGTACTCTAAACAATAGTAATCACNTATAAGAGGTATATAGTTTGGGTTTTGAAAGTGGTATGTTTTAATTTTTGAAAAATGAGACCAAATAGATCTTATTCGTCCAATAGTTTGTATAATTTTGTTCGATATCGCGAATACTACACCTTCCTGAAAGATAAGTGTAAACTTCGACGATAAACCCAACCCAGCAAACTAAGAGATTTGTGACATTTGTTTGGTCTGCGAACCTTTTATGTGTGGCTGACAAGTTCCTCTATCCAATACAAAGATTAAATAGGGATTATTTTACCTGGGTTCCAAGTTCCTTATAGAGGCAAACCCCTATAGTTAATTACATCCCAAATGATTTGGGTCACTCGAGAAAATTCTTGATAATGATGAGAGGTACTAGTTTTCAAGATTTCAAAGTTTAGGTTTTCACGGTAGGACGTAGAAAAGATAGTGGGATTGACTCAAATAGGAACCGTTATTTTCAGGAGTCCAAAGGAAGAAAAAGGTAGAAGATGTCACAGATTCTGATGAGAAAACCTCAATGACTTCTCAAACTATCCTAATGTGTGGTTGAGTTTCAGAGACGATATTATTTAGGTGTTTAATCATGCCAATTTTATTATTTGTGACTTACACTTGCATAATAACTGATTATTCAAATAGCCCGCAAAGAGATGAGGGTTTACATCGTAACGAACGACATCCTCATAAACTAAAGTGAATTAGGACTTACGCTGCGCAACATAGTTGTGCAGGAGCCTAAAAAAGGGATGAGGATTTACGTCGCCCTAGACGAGCTACCTTGAAGTCCTATGGGTTATTAATTAGACAAAGAAGAGAGTTTAGCTGGTGTAGCATTATTTTGTTGTTATAGAATGAAGACCACCTCCATTTGTAGTCCATTCCAAGCTCCATACCGGGCTGCCCATGAAGTTGCTCCAAGCTCCTATTGTAACGATGGCTCCAAGGTTTAAGTGTTTGGGATTGGTGATTTATGTTTCCCAATTTTTGTGTCAAAAGTTTGGTTTTGTTTTGTTTTAGTTCTGATTTTAGATCTGGTTTTGAAAGCAAAATAATCAAATTGCAGGTAAATAAAATGTATTTGAAAGGTAAAATGCAGTAAAGTAAAATGTTGTAGATAAACTGTAAAGGCGTACCTGGGCATCTACTACAGTTGCGTTATTAGTATTGCGAGCATAATGTGATTTGCACAGATTTAAATAAGATTGCAAAAAAAAAAAAGAACAAGACGAGAAAACCTAACACGAAAGTCAGAAACACGAGTCGTAGAAATCACAAGCAAAAGAAACTCATAACCACATACGAAAGACCAGGACTGGGTGTAAGACATTGGTAAAAGGCGGGGGCTCAAAGCTGGACTGTGTGCTTCCCGATCTTGAACAAGAGCTACCAGCCCGACAATCTACGGAAGACAGTGCTTAACCTCAATCTGAATGATTAGTCATGGACCTTTATAAATTTTCACAGAAAAACTCTTTGATTTTCATGCAAAAGCTGTTTTTTTAGTCTTTTTTATGCAGAAATCCTTTTAACATGCAAAAAAAATTTTTATTTTTACTTTTGTAAATATTTTGTAAAATCGTGTAGTCCACAGACTAGTCACTATAATAATGCTAGAACTACTGACAACCTAAGAGCGTCGGGGGCAACGATCCCACCAAGAATCGACGAATAGTATCATTGATCCTCCATCAGTACATTTCTCAGTAAATTTACACTTAAATTTTTTCTTATTCTTGTGTATGTATGAGAAAAATTGAGAAATAAGCATTTAAAAAAAAAAGAAGATTTACTTATATACCACTTAATTATAATGTATTTACATATATAACCCCTAAACATCAATTTTTACATACATACCATCTTATATATCCATGGAATGGTATATTTCACTTCTTAAAAATTAAAATAGGGGTAGCTCTCATGTTGTATGAAAGAATTCATTGGTATAAATATTTTAGATGTGTAAATACAATAGAATTGGGTGATATGATAAGGATTATCATTTTGTGTAATGAATCATCTGAATCAATTAATCATTTTTTTTAAGTGTTTCATTTCCTTGTGAATCATAATGAAGAAGAGAAAAAGGGTTGTCCCCCTCAAATAAGACTCAGGTTCTGCCCCGTGGGGATTATAATAAAATAAAAGGGTATTCATATTGCTAACGTGAAAAGAAAGATATCTCTAAAAATTAACGATTTTAGTGAAATATCCAAAATTTAGAAGCATTAGACACCCAAAAAAGAGAATAATGATTAATACATCACTTAGCTAAATAACAAAATAATGCATCCAAATAATTTTATAATTACACATAGAGTTAATATTATTAATAGAATGACTACCAAGACCTCCATGCAACTTAGGCAAAGTATCGTACTCTAAACAATGGTAATCATTTACTTTTCGATATTATTGTGGAACAAAAAATTCCAAAACATGGAAGAAATTTTCTTCCAAATACTCTTAGGCATAGTAGTAGACAAAACCAATAGTATAAATAACTCTAGATAGTAGTTTTAATAAGTTGAAATATCTCAATTTTGGATAAAACATTTTACTTCTAACCAGTCAACATCTATAAATCTTATCAAGAGGAATATGACAATTATCAACCACTGATTTAGAATGGTTAATAACAACCTCAGATAATTCAAGAGTAAAGGCTTGACATTATAATCACAAGTATCATTTAAAATTTGTTGAATAGTAAGATTATCATAATTATAAAAACAAATAGCAGACTTGGAGATATTTTAGTAAGATTAGAAGCACAACTAATAACATCAAGAGAACTAGCCATATGATAAATGAAATTAATAGCCGTCTTACTAAAATTTTATACATAATCGACATATGTAAGATGAGAAATGTTATCCACAACTTGTTTCATACTATTAAAACAATGAGGACTAAGAATTGAAGAAAGAGCATCCATTGTAAGAATAAAAAAATAGGGTGAAAGAGGGCGACCTTGACGAAGACAATGAGAGGAAGAAAAATAATCTTTTATCTCTTCATTAATAATAACAAATAAAAAAATATCTTTGATGCATGCTTTAATCCACTTTATAAATGTAGAAGGAAACTCATTATTTTCATATTATTTTCAATATATCATAAAGAACATACATGTTAGCCTTCTCAAAAGTATTATTGTGATCAATCTTGGAACATAATTTCATATGAGAATTGCTAGAGTTAAAATCATATAACAGTTCATTAGCTAAATAATATTATCAACAATAGCATAACCTTTAATAAAAGTTATCTGAGTAGGGTAAATAACATTAGGAGAATGATTTTAAATCTACATAAAAAAAGTTCTGACAAAAACTTTATAAAAATTATTACAGTGAGAAATATAAGCCTAAAATCATTAAGGTGGAGCCCCACTATTCTTAGGAATGAGAGTTATAGTTGAATACTTAACTCTATTAGGAAACTTAGCTATAATAAAGAAATATTTAAAAGCTTTAATACAATAAGAACCCACAATTTATCAAGATTCTCTTAAGAATTTTAAATAAACACTAACTAAGCCAGGAGTTTTATTACCCCCAATGCTAAAAAAGGAATTTGTAATATCCTCATCAGAAAACTCATGCAAAAGGGCTTTACAATTAGAGTTATTAATAATATTGGCTGTATGAAAGTAATTAACATAAGAAACAATGATATCATTACTGTTATTGAGCAAATTATTTAAATTGGAGATAGCCTCATCTGCAATATCATTATGAAAGTGAATATAAGAATCTTTAACAAAAAAGTTCTTCAATGAAATTGGTGTTTTTCCTAATTTTGGCTCTTTGATAAATATCTTATTGGCATTCTCTCCTTAGAGAGCCAAGAATAATTAGCTCTTTGTTTAATCCACTTATATTCACAAGCTAAAGCATCTTGTAACTCCTTTTGATTGTGAGACAAAAGAGAAAGTAAATCTTTGCAGAGAGAATTTAAATTGAATCGATTCATTGAAATATTTTGCTTCCTTTTTAAGTCATCAATGGACTTAGAAAAAGAGTAAGAATTGTACCACTTTAATTTTTTTCAAAGCCTTCTTAAAATTATTCAATCTATTGTAGAGAGAGAAAATAGGATCCCAATTAACCTTAATGTTTCGAGCAATGCAAACAATATCAAAATAATTAGGGCAATATTTCTATAATTCTTTATACATAAATTTGTATTTAGACCGATAATAATTACCCAAATGAATGAACATAGGGGGTGATCAAACGAATAAAGATTCATGATTTTAAAAGAAGTATGAAAAAAAGAATTCATCCAATTACTCTTACGGAAAGCCCTGTCTAAAAGACATCTAATAGGACAATCTAATTAATCATTAAATCAAAATCATGATCAGTGCTTTGTAACTCAAGTAAATTAGCAGAAAAATTAAATTTGTTAATACCATCAAGCTCACCAAGGATTGAAAAAGAGCCACCAATATTCTTATCAATATGACGAATACAATTAAAATCACATAGAAAAATTCATAAGTCATTAATATTACTTGCAAGAGAAGCTAAATCCTCCCAAAAATCCTACCTAATTTGAATATTATCATCAACATAAACAAATGTAACAAAAAAATTGATCGAGGAAGAATAATGACTATGCCCATGAATAAATTGAGCTTTAATAATAAGAGAGAAGAAGACAAAAATTGTAATTTTACTTAATCAAAATTCGACCATTATCAACACATTGAAAGTTATTATTTATAATATATTTCACATGTTTTATAAAAAGGAAAATGTGAAATATATTCTAATTATTATTTTTACTGTAGTCATTATTAAGAATTAATTAAAGAAGAAAAAAAAAAGATTACTTGTCCACTTAGAGACTCAGATTCACATTATATTCTAACCATAATGCAGGCTGTTTGAAACATAATGCAGGCAAAAATTGCCCTAAATAATCCCTTAAATTTAACTATGAGCCTAGTTTAGCTCACATTTTCTCCTTACCTTATGACATAATAATATTATATTATTATGAACATTAAATTTATCATGGAGTTTTTTTTTCAAATATTAAAACTGAGGTTAATATTTAGAGATGAGGTGTCAAATATTATAGAAAAAATAAAATAAAATCATATATTCAAGAAAAAAAAAATTTATAATAAAATGATTGTATGTTATTTGTTAAGGCTTATGATGGTCTGACCTTATCGAAAAAATATTACATGCAGAGCTGTTTACATAATTCAATCTCGAGCTGATACGTGGAAGACCGATGCTCGCCTACATTAAAAAATAATAAAAATAAAAACACGCGACCCAACTCAAACTGATACATTATAAGAATATTTCATCGTGTTATGTATATTTCTCCGCTTTACAGAACCTTGCCAATGTGTTATAAGAAAATATTTTCTGCGTTATTTATTATTGACGCCGTGTTATAAGAATATTCTCTCATTTTATTTTGAATATTTTTCACGTTATTCATGTGTTATTGAGCTGATTTTGAGATTTTTTTGTTCTTGAAACACCAATATCAACTCCATAACACACAAATATCACATCAATATAAATTTTTATCTTGTCATTTGATTGTATCAGCTCAATAACACATCAATAACGCATGAATAACACACTAATAACACATTAAAAATAGTGTGATGATTTTGAGATATTCTTCTTTAAACAACAATACTAACTTAAAATCACTTTCATAACACATTAATAACACATCAGAAAAAAATTTTATCTTGTCATTTGGTTAAATCACATTAATAACACACCAATAACACATAAATAATACGAAAAATATTCAAAAAAAAACACAAAGATATATTCATATGCAATAAAATGTTACTATAACACATCACATTTTTATTTTTTATGTTGGCGCCCCACTCAGCTCAAACAGTACTCATCTCTCCTCTTCGATAACCCGAGTCCTTCCAGCTCTTGGCAGGTAGGTATCTCAAACTGATCCACTTCCGAGCGATGCCAACCCTAAACTTAACTACCAACATACCAGTGGACGCCGTCGTGGCCTCCGATGTGCTTAAGGATGCCACCAAAATCCTCGCTAAGACCATCGGCAAGCCGGAATCCGTAAGTCCGTCTAAAGCATCTCCACGAATTTTCTTCCACCCATTTACATGTCTGATGTAAGGTGTTGGACGAACCAACTCGAAGAACCTTTTTTGCTGTTTTTTTTTAATAATTTTCATGCATTGTCAATTTAGGTTGTTTGGATTGGAGGAAACGTGATGAGATTGAAACTATCTATTGGTTGATTGTGAATCTGCGGCAATTGGTTTGATTTTTCANACCAATTCAAATCACCATTTCACAAATCTCAAGACAAGGAGAAAGACATAGAAAACTACTCAGATCTCATGGAGAAAACACAAAAAAACTCAAAATTCATATATAAAATCAAAGCCATACAAACTACAATAATAAATAAACTTATCTCTAGTTTCTCTCAAGGAAAAAACTCCTTGAAGTTCCTCTGAATCTCTTCCTTTCTTTACAACACACACAATTCCTCTTCGAAGCAGCAAGGAGGAAGAAATCTTTCACTTTCCCTCCACCCTTACAATCTCTCAAAGAATTCCTCACAATTTTTACACTCTAGCAAACACTAATGGAACCTTTCTAACCTCCAGGAACTCTCCTCTCCTTTCAGGACCTCTCATTTTTTGGCCAAAATCTTCTTTTAAAGTTGTGGATGAGCTTTCTCAAGAGTTGCCTAAGCATCCCTTCAAAATTTGGTCTTATCCAAAGCCTGATTGGGCATAACTGCCGAGCTCGCCGTCGGCGGCCTCGAGGGCACCATCGGCGGACCTTATTAATGAATTAATTCTGGAGTCTCGGGAAAATCTCGCCGTCGGCGCCCTAGTGCAATTCTGCACATTTTGGTCCTTTTCGCTCCAAATTCACTCCTTTTTGCATCTTTTTGGTCCAATGACCCTATTTCATCACTCCTACAACAAAACATCAAAAATATCTTTCTTTAAAGTGCAATATCATCAAAAATAGTATAAAATAGGTATGAAAATCTCAACATATTTTTTTTTGTCACATATGTACTAGTAAAGCTTCATGAAATTCTTTTTCATATGGATATTCTAAGTGGCTTTAAAAATGAATAATTTACAATTTTCCTTGAAAAAAATAAAGAACCAGAAATCATAGGCTTGATTGTTAGATATTCTTATTCATTTAGTATTAACTGGACTTATTTTAAATTTTTCTTAAGTTATGTTATTGTATTTAATGGACTAAAATATAGAAATCTAGAAGTTAAAATCTTTTCCATGAGTCATATTTTTATGTAGTAAAAGAGTTGCTTGAGGACAAGTAACATGTAAGTTTGGGGGATTTTGATACACTAAAAATATATGCATTTTTAGACCCATATTTTATACCATTAAGTTTGGGGGATTTTGATACACAAAAAATATATGCATTTTTAGACCCATATTTTATACTCATTTTTTGATACACCAAAAATATATGCATTTTTAGACCCATATTTTATACTTATTTTTGGTGATATTGCATCAAAAATATATGCATTTTTAGACCCATATTTTATACTCATTTTTGGTGATATTGCACCTTAAAGGAAGGAATTTTTTATGTTTTATTGCAGGATGTTGATTTTTAGGATTTGGAGCAAAAAGGAAGTAAAAAGGATGAAATTTAGAGTAAAAATGGAGTTTTTCAAAAATTATCCAGCGCCAGACTGGGCGCCGACGAAGCCAGACTAGGTGCCGACGGCCCCAGAATGGGTGTCAATGGTGCCGTTTGATAAAGAAAATGGATTTAAGTAAATGTACACTGGCGTCAAAGGAGCCAGAATGGGCGCCAACGACGCCAGTGTAGGTGCAGACCCTGTTTCTAGAAGATTCGACAAATTTTGATGCTTTTTGAAGAGTTTTTGGATGTACCTATTGGAAAACTAACCTTAGGCTTTATTAAGAGCCGAAATTGATTTGAAAAGACTCTCTTTGCACTCCTCCGCTAGGTCTTGGTCTTTCTTCGCATCTCTTCGCCCCCTTCATGCCGCTTTGCCTCCTTCCATGCCATTCCACACCCTTAATCATTTAATTTCCTTATAGTATTGAAATTTTGNATCTTTCTTTAAAGTGCAATATCATCAAAAATAGTATAAAATATGTATGAAAATCTCAACATATTTTCCTCTAGTCACCTCACCTACCACATCCCACCTACCGCCATCTATCTCCCACCCACCGCTCCCATGGTTTCTATAAATAGCCTCTTTTGGCTTAAAAGAGAAGCCAAGCCAATCAAAACCAAGCTAAGTTTTCTTAAGATCTAAAAGAAAGAGAGGAAGAGAGTGAGAGAGAGAGAGAGGAACATAGAGAAGAAAATAAAGATTTTTTTGTAAACGTTGAGGTATTCGACGGTGTAATTACTCGAAGAAATAAAATCCTCTGTAACTCTGTGGACGTAGGCAAATTTGCCGAACCACGTAAATTTGTGTGTCGCTCTGGTGTTTTTCTGCGTGCAATTTTACTCGTTCCATTTTTTACTTTATTATTGTCATTTTTCACAACAATTGATATCAGAGCTTTGGTTCGAATCTAAGGAAGAACGATGGGCGGAGACAAAGTCATGACATCGGGGATTGAGAAGTTCAATGACACAAATTTTGATTATTGGAGGATGCAGATAGAGGACTACCTCTATGGGAAAAAAATTCATCTTTCGTTATTGGGAAAACGACCATAAAAGATGGACAAGGTAGAATGGAATATGTTGGATCGACAGGTTCTGAGGGTTATACGATTAACCCTGTCGAGATCAATTGCCCACAACGTCATCTTTATCAAGTATGTATAAAAAGTCACCAGTGAATAACAAGGTGCATTTGATGAAAAAAATTATTCAACTTGAAGATGACGGAACGTGTGTTTCTTGCTCAACACTATCACAAATCAGTTGTCGTCTGTTAAAATTGATTTTGATGATGAGATACATGCTTTGATATTGTTGGCTTCATTGTCAAATAGCTGTGAAGTCATAAGGATGACAATTAGTAGTTCTACAGGTAAATCTAAGCTGAAATATAATTTTTTTCTTGATTTGATTTTGGTTGAGGAGGTGCGTAAGAAAGATTATGATGAGACCTCGGGTTTGAGTTCGACACTGAATGTTGATTCATGAGGGAGATCACATAATAGGAACTCAAACAGAGGAAGATCAAAATCAAAGTCTGGTCAGCAGACAAACTGTTAGAATTGTGGCTAGGCTGGCCACATAAAAAAGATCTGCAAAAATCCTAAGAAGAAGGAGAATGATGACACTAATGTTGTAACTGAAGAAATACAAGATGCACTATTTCTGGCATTTCACAGTTTTGTTAATGACTAATACTGGATTCAGGGGCTTCCTTCCATACATCTTCCCGTAGGGAGTTAATGCAAAATTATGTTGCAGGTAACTTTGGGAAGGTATATCTGACTGATGGAAAAGCTTTGGACGTAGTGAGGATGAGAGACGTTGATATTACACTCCGTAACAAGAGCAAATGGACTTTATAAAAGGTCAAGCACGTTTCCTAGTTGAAGAAAAATCTTATCTATGTTGGGCAACTCAATGAGGGTGGTCATTTGGTAGTGTTCTCAGATAGCACGTGAAAGGTTACCAAAGGAGCATTAGTATTTGCTCAGGGTAAGAAAACTAACACACTATATATAACTACAGGTTTACTCAGACGTGGACACATGAGTCAGAGGTGCATTATGGGGAAACAGAAGAAGGTCAATTTCCTGAAAAGTGATTCAGTGTCAAATGCAGGAAAACCAGACCTTGTACAAACAATTGATGGAGAACCACAAAGTTATGAAGAAATCTTGCAAGATGAGAATTTGAGTGAGAGCTGACTAAGAAAGAGGAGACGAATTCCCTGTCAGGGAATAAGACTTGGGAACTAGCAGAACTTCTACAAAGGAAGAAGACATTGCACAACAAGTGGGTGTGTCGGGTGAAGACTGTGTTTGGTGGCAGTAAGAGGTACAATGCTGGACATGTTGAAAAGGGATTTTAGCAGGGGCAGGATATTGCTTATGCAGTGGGAGTTATAAGCAGATACAGAAGTAACCTAGGAAAGAGCTTGGTGGTACAAGACTACATTGTCGGTGATATGTCAACTGAGGGTGTTACTCGTAAGAAGTTGAAGTTGTGCTAAACTTCAGCCGATCTTCTAGCATGAAGACAGGGGCTTCGAGTTGCAGAGGTGGAGGATATCATGTTTGAGGAAAATGTCGGTACAACTAGTATATGATGCAGCAAGCAGGTGATGCAGTCAGTGTCTCAGTCTCCAAGTGAGAGAATTGTTGGGTAATGTGGAGACCCGGTCCACCAAAATTTAATTAACTTTCTAATTAAGAATCTCACTTACTTTCCCACCTACCGCTCTCATGATTCTATAAATAACCTCTTTTGACTTGAAGGAGAAGCCAAGCAAAGCCCTCTTGAGAGTTAAGAGAAATAGAGAAAGAGAAAGAGAAAGGAAGGGAGAGAAGAAAATAAAGATTTTCTTGTAAACGTCAGACTCGAATGTGTAATTCCTCGAAGAAATAAAATCCTCTACAGCTTCATGGACGTAGGCAAATTTGTCGAACCACGTAAATCTGTGTGCCGCTCTGGTGTTTTTCTGCATGCAATTTTACTTGTTTTTCACAACACTACTAGGAGTTGAAACCATCAAAAAATAATATTCTCATACATTGCAAATAAAGAAATCCCATACAACTAGGGATTATGAGAGGAGTACTTAGGTTAGGTCACCTCACCCCACCCCACCCCTACCCACTAAATTTTAGAGTTCAAACTAACGAGAGTGGTACTTTCATCGGTTGCCCCTATAAAAATCACTTTGCCTCCTTACGTTGCCCTCATCTCTTCGGCTTCTCCACAAATCGGTGGTGAAATCTTGGTGGAGCACAAAGGCAAGGTGGCAGTTAGAAAGATAGAAAGGTGTGATGAAGGATGGAAGTGCTTCAAGGTGCTTCAAGTAGGAAGAGGAGACCGACAGTGTGATGACATGGTTAATGGATGACTCTTCGAATCATCGACGTGATTGATTGTGAATTACTTACATCATCAAACAAAACTCCTGTTTGATGGGATTACTAAATTTAATATCTCGTATTAAGAAAATGAATGACCGCTCCATCAGTACATTTCTTAGTAAATTTACTCTTAAATTTTTTCTTATTCTTATGTTTATAATGTATGAGAAAATTTGAGAAATAAGCATTTAAAAAAAAGGAAGATTTACTTGTATACCACTTAATTATAATGTACTTACATATATAACAACTAAACATCAATTTTTACATACATACCATCTCATGTATCCATGGAATGGTATATTTCACTTTTTAAAAATTAAAATAGTGGTAGCTCTCATGTTGTATGAAAGAATTCATTGGTATAAATATTTTAGATGTGTAAATACAATAGAATTGGGTGATATGATAAGGATTATCATTTTGTGTAATGAATCATCTGAATCAATTAATCATTTTTTTTAAGTGTTTCATTTCATTGTGAATCATAATGAAGAAGAGAAAAATGTTTGTCCCGCTCAAATAAGATGCAGGTTCCGCCCCGTGGGTAGGGCTATAAAAAAAGCTCGTTGTTCGTGAACGNAAGTTGAAATATCTCAATTTTGGATAAAACATTTTACTTCTAACCAGTCAACATCTATAAATCTTATCAAGAAGAATATGACAATTATCAACCATTGATTTGGAAGGGTTAATAACAACCTCAGATAATTCAAGAGTAAAGGCTTGACATTATAATCACAAGTATCATTTAAAATTTGTTGAATAGTAAGATTATCATAATTATAAAAACAAATAGCAGACTTGGAGATATTTTAGTAAGATTAGAAGCACAACTAATAACATCAAGAGAACTAGCCATATGATAAATGGAATTAATAGCCGTCTTACTAAAATTTAATACATAATCGACATATGTAAGATGAGAAATGTTATCCACAACTTGTTTCATACTATTATAACAATGAGGACTAAGAATTGAAAAAAGAGCATCCATTATAATAATAATAAAAACATGGTGAAAGAGGGCGACCTTGATGAAGACAATGAGAGGAAGAAAAATAATCTTTTATCTCTTCATTAATAATAACAAAGAAAAAAATATCTTTGATGCATGCTTTAATCCACTTTATAAATGTAGAAGGAAACTCATTATTTTCATATTATTTTCAATATATCATAAAGAAAACACATGTTAGCCTTCTCAAAAGTATTATTGTGATCAATCTTGTAACAAAATTTCTTATGAGAATTGCTAGAGTTAAAACCATATAACAGTTCATTAGCTAAATAATATAATCAACAATAGCATAACCTTTAATAAAAGTTATTTGAGCAGGGTAAATAACATTAGGAGAATGATTTTAAATCTATATAAAAAAAAGTTTTGACAATAACTTTATAAAAATTATTAGAGAGAAATATAAGCCTAAAATCATTAAGGTGGAGCCCCACTATTCTTAGGAATGAGAGTAATAGCTGAATACTTAACTCTATTAGGAAGCTTATCTATAATAAAGAAATATTTAAAAGCTTTAATACAATAAGGACCCACAATTTATCAAAGAATTTTAATTAAAAGTAACTAAGCCAGGAGTTTTATTACCCCCAATGCTAAAAAAGGAATTTGTAATATCCTCATTAGAAAACTCATGCAAAAAGGCTTTACAATTAGAGCTATTAATAATATTGGCTATATGAAAGTAATTAACATATAAAACAGGGATATCATTATTGTTATTGAGCATATTATTTAAATTGGAGATAGCCTCATCTGCAATATCATTATGAAAGTGAATATAAGAATCTTTAACAAAAAGTTCTTCAATGAAATTGGTGTTTTTCCTAATTTTGGCTCTTTGATAAATATCTTATTGGCATTCTCTCCTTAGAGAGCCAAGAATAATTAGCTCTTTGTTTAATCCACTTATATTCACAAGCTAAAGCATCTTGTAACTCCTTTTCATTGTGAGACAAAAGAGAAAGTAAATCTTTGCAGAGAGAAATTAAATTGAATCGATTCATTGAAATATTTTGCTTCATTTTTAAGTCATCAATAGACTTAGAAAAATAGTAAGAATTGTACCACTTTATTTTTTTCAAAGCCTTCTTAAAATTATTCAATCTATTGCAGAGAGAGAAAATAGGATTCCAATTAACCTTAATGTTCCGAGCAATGTAAACAATATCAAAATAATTAGGGCAATATTTCTATAAATCTTTATACATAAATTTGTATTTAGACTGATAATAATCACCCAAATGAATGAACATAGGGGGTGATCAAACGAATAAAGATTCATGATTTTAAAAGAAGTATGAAAAAAAGAATTCATTCAATTAGTCTTACGGAAGGCCCTGTCTAAAAGACATCTAATAGGACAATCTAATTAATCATTAAATCAAATAAAATCATTATTAGTGCTTTGTAACTCAAGTAAATTAGCAGAAAAAATTAAATTTGTTAATACCATCAAGCTTACCAAGGTTTGAAAAAGAGCCACCAATATTCTTATCAATATGACGAATACAATTAATTTCACATAGAAAAATTCATAAGTCATTAATATTACTTGCAAGAGAAGCTAAATCCTCCCAAAAATCCTACCTAATTTGAATATTATCATCAACATAAACAAATGTAACAAAAAAATTGATCGAGGAAGAATAATGACTATGCCCATGAATAAATTGAGCTTTAATAATAAGAGAAAAAAGAAGACAAAAATTGTAATTTTACTTAATCAAAATCCGACCATTATTAACACATTGAAAGTTATTATTTATAATATATTTCACATGTTTTATAAAAAGGAAAATGTGAAATATATTCTAATTATTATTTTTACTGTAGTCATTATTAAGAATTAATTAAAGAAGAAAAAAAAAAGATTACTTGTCCACTTAGAGACTCAGATTCACATTATATTCTAACCATAATGCAGGCTGTTTGAAACATAATGCAGGCAAAAATTGCCCTAAATAATCCCTTAAATTTAGCTATGAGCCGCTAGTTTAGCACACATTTTCTACCTTATGATATAATATTATTATATTATTATCAACATTAAATTTATCATGGAGTTTTTTTTTTTCAAATATTAAAACTGAGGTTAATATTTAGAGATGAGGTGTCAAATATTAGTGAAAAAATAAAATAAATTCATATACTCAAGAAAAAAAATTATAATAAAATGATTGTATGTTTTTTGTTAAGGTTTATGATGGTCTGACCTTACCGAAAAAATATTACATGCAGAGTTGTTTGTAGAATTCAATCTCGAGCTGACACGTGGAAGTCCGATGCTCACCTACATAAAAAATAAAAATAAAAAAAATAATAATAAAAACACGCGACTCGGCTCAACTGATGTGTTATAAGAATATTCCATCGTGTTATGTATATTTCTCCGCATTACAGAACCTTGTCAATGTGTTATAAGAAAATATTTTATGTGTTATTTATCATTAACGCTGTGTTATAGGAATATTCCCTCGCTTTATTCTGAATATTTTTCACGTTATCCATGTGTTATTGAGGTGATTTTGAGATTTTATTGTTCTTGAAACAACAATATCAACTAAAATCAACACAATAACACACAAATATCACATCAATATAATTGTATCACCTCAATAACACATCAATAACACATGAATAACGCACAAATAGCACATTAAAAATAGTGACAGATGATTTTGAGATATTGTTCTTTAAACAACAATACTAACTCAAAATTACTTTCATAACACGTTAATAACACATCAGTAAAAAATTTTATCTTGTCATTTTGTTGAATCATCTCGATAACACACCAATAATACATAAATAATAGAAAAAATATTTAAAATAACACAAAGAAATATTCATATGCAATAAAATGTTATATAACACATCACGTTTTTATTTTATTTTTTATTGTTTATGTAGGCGCCCCACTCAGCTCAAAGCCTCAAACACTACTCATCTCTCCTCTTCGAGAACCCGATCCTTCCAGCTCTTGGAAGGTACCTATCTCAAACTGATCCACTTCCAAGCGATGCCAACCCTAAACTTAACTACCAACATACCAGTGGACGCCGTCGTGGCCTCCGATGTGCTTAAGGATGCCACCAAAATCCTCGCTAAGACCATAGGCAAGCCGGAAGCCGTAAGTCCGTCTAAAGCATCTCTACGAATTTTCTTCCTCTCATTTCCATGTCTGATGCAAGGTGTTGGACGAGCCAACTCGAAGAACCTTTTTTGCTGCTTTTTTTTTAATGATTTTCATGCATTGTCAATTTATGTTGTTTGGATTGGAGGAAACGTGATGAGATTGAAACTATCTATTGGTTGATTATGAATCTGCGGCAATTGGTTTGAGTTTTCAACTGTTTCTTTCATTTCTTTCAACTCCAATTCTGTGAATCCAAAGACTGTCTTGGTTAGGTATCTTTTGAATCGTCATATTTAGTAGGGTGTTGGTAATAGCCGACCTATTTCCTTGTCTAGTATCAGGTGCTCAAATAAATCACTCGACGAACCTTTTGGCGTTTTCTTACGGATTCTTTAGTAATTTTCCCGCAGTGTCGGTAATGGTTGTTTGAAATGAGGGATATGGACTGAAATTGAAACAATTTTGGTTGATTATAAGTCTGGGGCTATTGCTTTGAGTTTTTCAACTATTTATTTCATTTTACTCAAATTCTTTGAATCCACACAGTATTGGTTGGGCTTTTTTTTGAAATCTCTTCTTAAGTATTGGATGGTAATGGCTCCCGACGTCATCTCTTTCTTGACCCTTGGCTAACGGTGAGTATTTCGAGGACATATTTGGATCCAGCACTGTTTCGTTCCTTGGGCTGCTGAGCAATACTAACATCTTTGCTGTACTTGTTTATTAATAACCATTATCATGATGAGATGGGAAATGGCCCATCTATTAAACCATTAGAATTGCTTGACTCAGATGTATAGGGACCCTCCCTACTTCCATCAATTAAAGGTTTCAAATAATATTTGAGTTTCATTTATGATTTTTCTAGTTTCGC
>JXCR01148758.1:91132-103572 GCA_002079205.1 Phalaenopsis hybrid cultivar | reverse complement strand
AAATTCTCATATTGGTAACACCTTCAAACTGTAACTAGTAAAAAACAGAAGGAAATAATTCCTGCTTATAAAATCTATAAATAAAATATGAAGTTAGAAACGTAAGTTGAGGTCCTGATTGTTATCGTGTTAAAACTGAAACTGGATTTATAAGGTCCAAAATTTCACCATCACGAGTAAAACTGCGAGAAGATCTTCATGGTTGCAGCTACTACATATGAGCTTGGGCAATTTGGTCAACCAAGTAAAAATCATTACTAACGGTAATATTATAGGTCCAAAATCTCAATTAACAGTATCTATTGGTAAAAATGCCAATATTTTGCAACAGAAAAATGATTTTTTTGGAACGGCAATGAGTAGCAACAAACAATAATAATAATGATAATAATGCATCAGGAAAAGAGTTAAGTAACTCTGTGTATTTAGAACAGAGATTTTCCCTTCCCCTTCTTGTCTCCACCTATCTGAAAGTGCTGCACCTCTGAAATAAACAGTAGATTATTCTACAAAATTTCGAGGAAAATAAAAGCAAAAAGAAGCATAGGATTCATTTAAAATCTAAACTATACCTTGATAGCGCGCTGAGAGAAGTGCTTGGAACTCTGACATTGCAGCTTTAGAACAATCTTCTTTGTAGTTTTTGCCTGCTCAGAAAATTTCTGAGAGTAAGCTCTTTTATTTTTGGGTCAATTTTCTCTCTCACATTCAAATCTAAGACATTTACAAAACTATTAACTTCCATGCCTCCATTCATCAAATCCTTACCCAAATATCAAAACTTACAATGAAACTTTCAACCATAGTTCTAAATATTTCATCAAATGCTCAATAATTTGGTCTTAATACATGCAAATAAGTACATATGATAATTCATTTTTTTTAAGCTGTGTGTTAGATTTATAAATATACATGATTTTAATTAAATCAATCCCCCTTTATTTTTATTTTTTTCTGGACAATCAAATATCAGAATAACTTTGCACTGAAAATATAATTATTACCGTTCATAGCAAAGAGTATGAAGCTCTTGTAATTAAAACCTTTTTGTGGAAAACTGGTTTAGTCTGTCCACCATAACCAGACTGTCTCCGATAACAACGTCTAATTCCTTGAGCAGAGAGACTATCTTTACCCTTGTATTGGGTAACTTTGTGCAGCGTGTGCTTCCTGCATTGTTTGTTCTTGCAATAGGTTTTTTTTAAAAAAAATTTTGGGACGTTCACCTGTAAATCACATAGCCAAAACTTCCGAATCACATAAAAAATACCAACATTTTAACTTTTAAAAAGTGAAATACAGCTTTTCATGCATGGATAAGGTAGCATGTATGTAAAAAATGAAGTTCGGGTGTTAGTTATGTAAATACATAGGAATTGAGTGACATGTATGTAAATCTTCCTGAACTATTTAGTAGACATTCTTGAAAACAAATCAAAATTATGCTTGAGCAGGAAATTTGGTTATTTCAAATTTTCATGATTGTTGAAATTAAATTGAAACCCATTCAAACACATCCATCAGCTTTTAAGCGAAAAAAATCATGGAAAAAAAATCATCTTCATTCCTCCTGGCTAATGGCTACTCATTTTTTCTCTTAATCATTTTGAACTAGTTTTATTTATCTATTAAATGAATGCATTTTCTACCATTTGTTGCTCATGTTCAAACTATCAAATATTTTATTTCACTGTTATTTTCAAAAAGTGACACTCTAATTGCCACACCCCCTTTAAGAATTCACTTCATATTCTATTATATGATTGGAATGGGGCATAAAGTAATTATATAACTAATAGCATGGATTTTAGTACAAAGTACATAGATTTGGTACATTAAAAGCCACCGAGAGAGAAGAATCCCAGCATAAAAGTTGAAATAACCAAATTGAAATACAACAATTAAATCTGGGGACAAAACTAGTAAGCATTTAGCAAGTACTTCCATTATCTGTGTGTGTATGATAATTCTTCGCAAATTACTCAGAGCATCATTTATTCATGCTATTTTAGGACTAACCCCCTTTCCCTCTTAATCTACATAACGTATATCATATGCCTACTAAATGAATGCTTTTTTATCAGTATATATTTATCTTCTATATTAACAATTCTAAATTTTCCTGAATAATCATTCATTAATTTATCCTTTTTTTATTTTTACATAAATCTATCTTGACTATTTTAGTTCAACTGAATTGAACTTGTCTATTGAACATTTAGATCAGTACAAAAAAGCAAATATAACTTTAAGTGTCTATAATATCCTCTCATCATGTAATACTATTAAGGCATTTATTCATTTTAACCGCACAATCTTAACTAGAGAAGATATATCCTCATAGGACTATATAATAGATCTAAGTTAATCTCACACATATACATCACTTCATCTTTTAATAATAATGACTGAAAATTACTAATAACACACTTAGTAGACTAAAATATATTAGATACTTGATAGTCCTAAACATTTTTTTTGTTGTTCCACATTTCCCCTTATTCCAATAGATATCTCGTTGATTAGAAATCTATCTAGACAAAAATATATATATATACAGCAAAGCATCACATTTTGAATATCATTTAAAAGCATTCCGTTATCCCATATAAGATAAAATGGCCTCAATGACCCCTTGATATCACCCTACTACAAATGGAAGCACTTCAATCACATTACAACTATTTCCAATACTAATCAATATTTCATTATGCTCATCTTTAATGGCCTTAAGATAACCTTGCCACACATTTCTTACTTAAGATACCCAATGCATCAATCAATTCTCATGGCAGTCAAATATAGAAAATTTTGTCTCAACTATAAATAATTTTTCATTCGTTTTGCATAACAAACTTCCTGCCATGAAATTAAATAACCCCTCTAAAATTGACTTAATTTTTATAAGTATGCCTTGTATTACTCTTTCACATAACTTCATTGTATGAAAATAGATTTGATTTATTTAAAATTAACAAAAATCTTGAAAATTTCTCCGCTCATAAATATTGTTATTAAACCATTTCCTCTACTATCACTTTGCTCGGATTGGTCTCAAAAACTTCATTGAAAGGTTTATCAATCAAACTAATATAAAATTTTGTTAATTTTTTTAATCAAAATAAGTATTTTACTTGGACTTACAATTTCACCTTCATGCATATTCTACAACATAATTGTAAATTTTCTTTTTAGTCGGCCTGTGGTATGATCATTTTATCCATCATCCTTTTCCAAAAAATTTCTTAAAATTCTCATTTAAAAATTTTATGAAGTTTTATTTTCATCTCTTCCTTGGTATTATTATCACATCTTATACATTTAATCAAAATCTCTTTACCTATGATCTTTTAGTATAGTTATTTTATATATCTCATTCCCCTCTTGTTTAGGATCATATCTATTAAATGATTAAATAAAAAAATATATTTTATTTTGCTTTTCTGATCACTCAATTTGGAAGGCTTCTTGCTTTCATATAACAATGCAAGTCTAATTGGCATTTAGCTTTTTTCACTCCTTAATTGTATGTTTGTTTCCCATAATAATTCTTGTATTTTCTCATCACCCAAATTTAGCCAAAGTGAATAATAAACCATAACACAAAGGTCCTGCGTGGCCATGGTGCATGAGTAGTGCATGCTCATAGAAGAACACATGCTATTTTAAATATAAGACAAAATCTTTATAATTATAAATAATTTATTAATAATTCATCAACATGTGAGAAAACAATGCAAAAAAAAAAAAAAAAATCAATGCTATATAAATTAAACATGAGGTGACTTTATAATGAATAGTTACAAAAAAAAAAAACTAAATTTTAAAATAAATTATCACGTAATATAAATAAATAATAATTAGGTTGTACCAAAGTACATTAAAAAACATATATAAAACAAAAAAAAAAGACATTAAAATAAAATGCTATAATAAAGTCATTCTAAAGCAAAACTTCAAAAAATAAACATAAATTATATATAATGTTGCTATAGGTAAATGATCAGAAGAGGGGGTTTTTTTGCATAGAAGATCGAATCACGATGTCTTGCAATGAAGGTTAAGATGTGTAGGACAGAAATCTATAGGATGTTGGCTTGAAAAAGAACTGCAATTGAGACAAATGAAAAATCTAAAATGAAAAGGAGCTCATGCACTCTTTAGCTTTTGAGAGGGTTATGTTGGAACATGGAAGAAAAATAGTAGCACGATATTTAGTTGTTTAAGTAGTAGAGGAGATTGGGACATGGGAGTGGCTATGACATTGACAACTTCTTTGTCTGTGTTGTAACTCAACTAAGGGGGAGGCTACTTTTTTCATTTTTTCTTGTTTGAGAGTCTAGGTGAGAGATCAGCTTAGCAGGGTTACATGTGAGACTAGGCAAAGGAGTAGAAAAAGATAAGCCCTTAAGTAAATAATACTAAAAAACAATTAAATAAGTAAGAAAATCTGTAAGAAGTTTTAATTACACTCAAAACATATAACACGAATTACGTTGTGATAAGTGTTATGCACTATGACACATTAATGATTACATAAAGCTCACACTCTTTACACTGCCAGTGCCTAGGGCTGTGAAACTGGCTCAAAAATCGTAAATTGCTCTAAAATCGGACCGAATTTTAGCTCGAATTGAAATCGGATCGCACCATTCCAGCCGAGCTACGAGCCAAACTAAAGGATTGAATTCATTTTGATCCGATTTTGATCCATCCTTGGCTCGGACCGGGATTGAAATAAAATCTTATGTGTTTATATATTTATCACCCAAACTTCTAGTTTTGCATACATAACTCATTGCCAACATGGTTGGTGAGGGGTTTTTTGCTTGAGCGAAGTGATAGGAGTTCGAATCACCTCTTTTCACAAAAAAAAAAAAAATAATAATAAATAAAATGCATTTTTTGTTGGTGGGTTGGTCGAGCTGGTCAAGGCGAGTTCGGGCCGAACTATTTGGCTCATGAGTCAAAAATGACATTTAAGTTGGCATTTTTAGTAATCGAAAATTGAATCGATTCACAACAGATTGGATTGAAATTTAGTAGGATCGTATGTCCACGATCCAATTTCGATCAGGTTAAAAGAATTTCGATCTGATTTTGAGCCGGCTCTGGATCGGCTCGAAATCGGATCGTTCACACCCCTACCAGTGCCTTACTATACTAACAACACAAGAAGTCTCACTATATTATGGGTTAAAATTTAGCTTTTATTGACATTTATAATTTTATATTCCAAAATCTACTTACTATACATTCAATAAAAAAAATATATGATCTATTTCTTAACTCTCCAAAATATTTTACTTAAAACCTTTTTTATGGAACTTATCATTCATCATATACCATATATGAATCAACAAAAAAAAAAATCTATTTTCTTCCCTTATTATCTTGAAAGATTAATTGTTTCTCGCATTTCAAATTCTAATATTGCATCTTTGGATGAGTATTAATTTAGTTCATTCTGTTTATACCCCTGAGGTATATAATTAAAATCATCTCATAATCTTCGCCGGTAAGAATCATTTCCTTCTAGGTAAAAATTGATCAATTTCCAATTTGGTGCTTTAAACGTAGTTAAATGATTTTTCTTTTCCTTACAGCATGATCTACTTTTGCAACATCTCAGGCTACCACAAATCAAATATAGTTTTTCACATTAAATTTTTATCTCCTATTTAACATCCAACAGGAATCTTCTCATTAATGGTCCTAATCCTACTTAAAGACATATATCCATTTAAATTCCGTTAATAAATATTCATCTTCCTCAAGTATAAAATGTAACAGCATAGCCATCCCTTTCAACTATCATCTAATCCAACTTAAGAAACATAAATACTAACCACATTAAGAAAGTCATCACTAAGAATTATCTAAATGGCAATCTGACAACATTAGTCTCAAAAGTTTATTTCTTACCTCTAATCCCTTGTGTCATAATCTTAATAATATANCAGGACAAAACCCAATCTCAACCTACACAGCACAAAACCTCAAATTAATTGGCTCTACACTTACACAAGAGTGAAAGAAGCTAAAGCCCATCAAATTCCCCTTCCACAGAGCCTCTACCATAGCTCTCAACCAACACCCAAAATCGGCTTTGGTCGAAATCATATATAGGCCTTACACCAGAGCCAGAGACTTCATCCCTAAGCTCTTTAGGACCTAACGAAGGTGTGAAGAATCTCTGATTGAGGCTACACCTCTTGGAGCAAAGGCCATCGGGGACGATGAACGGATGCCGTCCATTTTCGCGTGTATCGAATGAATGGCGGAGATCAAGCCGGATGATCTTCTGAAGCGATAAAGCGCGACGCGTGGCAGCTGACTTNAAACAAACTAAATTTCAAACGAACTAAACACAAACACAAGCTCTGTTCGTTCGTGTTCGATTCGTTTACACCTCTACCCGTGGGGATTATAATAAAATAAAAGGGTATTCATATTGCTAACGTGGAAAGAAAGATATCTCTAAAAATTAATAACTTTAGTGAGATATTTCCAAAATGAAGAAGCATTAGAATGAGTATGACCCAAAAAAGAGCATAATGATTAATACATCACTTAGCTAAATAACAAAATAATGCATCCAAATAATTCTATAATTACACATAAAGTTAATATTATCAATAGAATGACTACCAAGACCTCCATGCAACTTAGGCAAAGTATAGTACTCTAAACAATGGTAATCATTTACTTTTTGATATTATTGTGGAAAATAAAATTCCAAAACATGGAAGAAATTTTCTTCCAAATACTCTTAGGCGTAGTAGTAGACAAAACCAGTAGTATAAATAACTATAGATAGTAGTTTTAATAAGTTGAAATATCTCAAATTTGGATAAAACATGTTGCTTATAACCAGTCAACATCTATAAATCTTATCAAGAAGAATATGACAATTATCAACCACTGATTTAGAAGAGTTAATAACAACCCCAGATAATTCAAGAGTAAAGGCTTGACATTAAAATCACAAATATCCTTTAAAATTTGTTGAATAGTAAGGTTATCATAATTATAAAAACAAATAACAAACTTGGAGATAGTTTAGTAAGATTAGAAGCACAACTAATAACATCAAGAGAATTAGCTATATGAAAAATGGAATTAATAGCCGTCTTACTAAAATTTAATACATAATCGACATATGTAAGATGAGAAATGTTATCCACAACTTGTTTCATACTATTATAACAATGAGGACTAAGAATTGAAGAAAGAGCGTCCATTGTAATAATAAAAAAAACAGGGTGAAAGAGGGCGACCTTGACGAAAACAATGAGAGGAAGAAAAATAATCTTTTATCTCTTCATTAATAATAACAAAGAAAAAAATATTTTTGATGCATGCTTTGATCCACATTATAAATGTAGAAGGAAACTCATTAGTTTCATATTATTTTCAATATATCATAAAGAAAATATATGTTAGCCTTCTCAAAAGTATTATTGTGATCAATCTTGGAACAAAATTTCTTATGAGAATTGCTAGAGTTAAAATCATATAACATTTCATTAGCTAAATAATATTATCAACAATAGCATAACCTTTAATAAAAGTTATCTGAGCAGAATAAATAACATTAGTAGAATGATTTTAAATCTATATAAAAAAAGTTTTGACAATAACTTTGTAAAAAATATTATAGAGAGGAATATAAGCCTAAAATCATTAAGGTGGAGCCACTATTCTTAGGAATGAGAGTTATAGTTGAATACTTAACTCTATTAGGAAGCTTAGCTATAATAAAGAAATATTTAAAAGCTTTAATACAATAAGAACCCACAATTTATCAAGATTCTCTTAAGAATTTTAAATAAAAACTAACTAAGCCAGGAGTTTTATTATCCCCAATGCTAAAAACAGAATTTGTAATATCCTCATTAGAAAACTCATGCAAAAGGGCTTTACAATTAGAGTTATTAATAATTATGGCTATATGAAAGTAATTAACATAAGAAACAGGGATATCATTATTATTATTGAGCAAATTATTTAAATTGGAGATAGCCTCATCTGCAATATCATTATGAAAGTGAATATAAGAATCTTTAACAAAAAGTTCTTCAATGAAATTGGCGTTTTTCCTAATTTTAGCTCTTTGATAAATATCTTATTGGCATTCTTTTGTTAGAGAGCCAGGAATAATTAGCTCTTTGTTTAATCGACTTATACTCACAAGCTAAAGCATCTTGTAACTCCTTTTGATTGTGAGACAAAAGAGAAAGTAAATCTTTGCAGAGAGAATTTAAATTGAATCGATTCATTGAAATATTCTGCTTCCTTTTTAAGTCATCAATAGACTTAGAAAAAGAGTCAGAATCGTACCACTTTAATTTTTTCATAGCCTTCTTAAAATTATTCAATCTATTGTAGAGAGAGAAAATATGATCCCAGTTAACTTTAATGTTCCGAGCAATGTAAACAATATCAAAATAATTAGGGCAATATTTCTATAAATCTTTATACATAAATTTGTATTTAGGCTGATAATAATTACCCAAATGAATGAACATAAGGGGTGATCAAAAGAATAAAGATTCATGATTTAAAAAAAAGTACAAAAAAAAAGAATTAATCCAATTAGTCTTTTGGAAGGCCCTGTCTAAAAGACATCTAATAGGACAATCTAATTAATCATTAAATCAAATAAAATCATGATTAGTGCTTTGTAACTCAAGTAAATTAGCAGAAAAATTAAATTTATTAATATCATCAAGCTTACCAAGGATTGAAAAAGAGCCACCAATATTCTTATCAATATGACGAATACAATTAAATTCACATAGAAAAATTCATAAGTCATTAATATTACTTGCAAGAGAAGTTAAATCCTCCCAAAAATCCTACCTAATTTGAATATTATTATCAACATAAACAAATGTAACAACAAAATTGATCGAGGAAGAATAATGACTATGCCCATGAATAAATTGAGCTTTAATAATAAGAGAGAAAAAAAAGACAAAAATTGTAATTTTATTTAATCAAAATCCGACCACTATCAACACATTGAAAGTTATTATTTATAATATATTTCACATGTTTTATAAAAAGGAAAATGCGAAATATATTCTAATTATTATTTTTAATGTAGCCATTTTTAAGAATTAATTAAAGAAGAAAAAAAAAAGATTACTTGTCCACTTAGAGACTCAGATTCACATTATATTCTAACCATAAATCTATAATTTAGTTTTTATTAATAATCATTTTTTTTAGAATATCTGAGTCAATTTAATCAAAAATGCACCCACATTATTACATTGTAACAGATCTAGTTGCAAAAAGTAACTTTCGACTATATAAATTTCTTAAAGCACAAAAAATAGTTATCAAAATACGTTGTGGTGGCCGTTTGAAACATAAAGCATGCAAAAGTTGCCCCAAATAATCCCTTAAATTTAGCTATGAGTCGCTAGTTTAGCTCACATTTTCTACTTACCATATGATATAATCTTATTATTATTATTATCAACATTAAGTTTATCATGGAGTTTTTTTTTTCAAATATTAAATTTGAGGTTAATATTTAGAGATGAGGTGTCAAATATTAGTGAAAAAATAAAATAAATTCATATATTCAAGAAAAAAAATTATAATAAAATGATTGTATGTTATTTGTTAAGGCTTATGATGGTCTGACCTTACTGAAAAAATATTACATGCAGAGCTGTTTGTAGAATCCAATCTCGAGCTGACACGTGGAAGACCGATGCTCACCTACATAAAAAATAATAAAAAAAAAAAAAACACGTGACCCGGCTCAACTGATACGTTATAAGAATATTCCATCGTGTTATGTATATTTCTCCGCGTTGTAGAACCTTACCAATGTGTTATAAAAAAATATTTTCTGCATTATTTATCATTGACGCCGTGTTATGAGAATATTCTCTCGTGTTGTTCTGAATATTTTTCACGTTATCCATGTGTTATTGATGTGATTTTGAGATTTTATTATTCATGAAACAAAAATATCAACTTAAAATCAACTTCATAACACACGAATATCACATCAATATAAATTATCATATTGTCATTTGATTGTATCACCTCAATAACACATCAATAACACATGAATAACACACCAATAATACATTAAAAACAGTGACTGTTGATTTTGAGATATTGTTCTTTAAACAACGATACTAACTCAAAAATCACTTTCATAACACATTAATAACACATCAGTAAAAGATTTTATCTTATCATTTGGTTGAATCACCTCGATAACACACAAATAACACATGAATAATACGAAAAATATTTTCATATGCAATAAAATATTTTTATAACACAATGTTTTTATTTTATTTTTTATTTTTTATGTAGGCGCCCACTCAGCTCAAAAGAGTACTCATCTCTCCTCTTCGAGAACCCGAGTCCTTCCAGCTCTTGGACGGTACCTATCTCAAACTGATCCACTTCCAAGCGATGCCAACCCTAAACTTAACTACCAACATACCAGTGGACGCCGTCGTGGCCTCCGATGTGCTTAAGGATGCCACCAAAATCCTCGCTAAGACCATCGGCAAGCCGGAAGCCGTAAGTCCGTCTAAAGCATCTCTACGAATTTTCTTCCACCCATTTCCATGTCTGATGCAAGGTGTTGGACGAACCAACTCGAAGAACCTTTTTTGCTGCTTTTTTTAAATAATTTTCATGCATTTTCAATTTAGGTTGTTTGGATTGGAGGAAACGTGATGAGATTGAAACTATCTATTGGTTGATTATGAATCTGCGGCAATTGGTTTGAGTTTTCTACTGTTTCTTTCATTTCTTTCAACTCAAATTCTGTGAATCCAAAGACTGTCTTGGTTAGGTATCTTTTGAATCGTCATATTTAGTAGGGTGTTGGTAATAGCCGACCTATTTCCTTGTCTAGTATCAGGTGCTCAAATAAATCACTCAACGAACCTTTTGGCGTTTTCTTACCGATTCTTTAGTAATTTTCCCGCAGTGTCGGTAATGGTTGTTTGAAATGAGGGATATGGACTGAAATTGAAACAATTTTGGTTGATTATAAGTCTGGGGCTATTGCTTTGAGTTTTTCAACTATTTATTTCATTTCGTTTCATTTTACTCAAATTCTTTGAATCCACNTTTAGTAGGGTGTTGGTAATAGCCGACCTATTTCCTTGTCTAGTATCAGGTGCTCAAATAAATCACTCAACGTACCTTTTGGCGTTTTCTTACCGATTCTTTAGTAATTTTCCCGCAGTGTCGGTATTGGTTGTTTAAAATGAGGGATATGGACTGAAATTGAAACAATTTTGGTTGATTATAAATCTGGGGCTATTGCTTTGAGTTTTTCAACTATTTATTTCATTTCATTTCATTTTACTCAAATTCTTTGAATCCACACAGTATTGGTTGGGCTTTCTTTTGAAATCTCTTCTTAAGTATTGGATGGTAATGGCTCCCGACGTCATCTCTTTCTTGACCCTTGGCTAACGGTGAGTATTTCGAGGACATATTTGGATCCAGCACTGTTTCGTTCCTTGTGCTGCTGAGCAATACTAACATCTTTGCTGTACTTGTTTATTAATTACCATTATCATGATGAGATGGGAAATGGCCCATCTATTAAACCATTAGAATTGCTTGACTCAGATGTATAGGGACCCTCCCTACTACCATCAATTAAAGGTTTCAAATAATATTTGAGTTTCATTTATGATTTTTCTAGTTTCGCCTGTGTATGTTCTGCCTTTAACAAATCTGAAGTTATAAAGCATTTTACTTGACTCAAAAACATGATTGAAACTCATTTTTAAACTTCTATCATATTTCCTTGTATGACAGTGGAGAGGAATACAATAACCGTAGTTTTCAAAGATCAAACAATTTGCCCCTACAATCTAGAATAAAATTGAGTCAGTACTCGGACAAAACATCGCCACATCCTCAAAACCACTCACACTCTCATGCTTGAGGCAAATCTACTCTATGCTCTAGGGCCATACACTGTTAACTACAGTCTACCTTAATCATATGCTCTCTCCAACCACCAAAAGCAGGCCTTCCTATTATATCCTATTTAGCATCATAGGGTTGTAAACGAGTTGAGCTTAAGCGAGTTCAGGCTTGGCCCGTGTTAGGCTCGTTCGAAATTGACTCGTGTTCGAAATTACTTGCAAACAGTGAGTTCATGTTCGACTCGAATTACATATTATTGCTTGTGTTTGGCTTGAAATTGCTCTTGAACTGAGTATTTGTGTTCGGCTTGAATTACATATTATTGTTTGTGTTTTACTCGAAATTGGCTCGTTTAAATTAATTAAAAAAAAACTGTATAGCATTGGATTCGAACCTGCACCACTTCTGTGCAGTATAAGACATAGAACCACATGACCATACAAGCTATTATGATTTGAACTTCGATATAAATATATATATATATATATATATATATATATATA
>JXCR01148758.1:68127-78703 GCA_002079205.1 Phalaenopsis hybrid cultivar | reverse complement strand
AATATTTTAAAAATATATTCAAATTCTGATTTAAATGTAAGTTTATTAAAAACCCAATTTCTCTTTCTTATCACAATTTATCTTTTTGAAGTTCTCCTTCATATACTTCATTCTACAACAACTATGTAGGACGGTAGGAGTAAACTTATCTTTTCCTCAGTTATAATAAGTGAGCCAATTCATGAACAAGCTCAAATTCAGAGAACTAAACTTGAATTACATGCAAGTTCAGATCTAGGATGGGTTGATCTTTTATTCAACTCCTTTAAAAACTCTGTTTTCTTGTTTTATGTAACCGAAACAATTTAAAATTGTTTTAAATAACTTTTTCTCACAGCAAATAATTTTCTGCTATCTAACAATAATCTTTTGCTAGTACAGAAAAACAGCAACAGAAATCTACAGAGCCTGAATAGGCCAAAGCAAAAGTAAAATCATGTATACTTAACCTTATATTAAAAATTCTCATATTGGTAACGCCTTCAAACTTTAACTAGTAAAAAACAGAAGGAAATAATTCCTGCTTATAAAATCTATAAATAAAATATGAAGTTAGAAACTTAATAAGTTGAGGCCCTGATTGTTATCGTATTAAAACTGAAACTGGATTTATAAGGTCCAAAACTTCACCATCACGAGTAAAACTGCGAGAAGATCTTCATGGTTGCAGCTACTACATATGAGCTTGGGCAATTTGGTCAACCAAGTAAAAATCATTACTAACGGTAATATTATAGGTCCAAAATCTCAATTAACAGTATCTATTGGTAAAAATGCCAATATTTTGCAACAGAAAAATGATTTTTTTGGAACGGCAATGAGTAGCAACAAACAATAATAATAATGATAATAATGCATCAGGAAAAGAGTTAAAGTAACTCTGTGTATTTAGAACAGAGATTCTCCCTTCCCTTCTTGTCTCCACCTATCTGAAAGTGCTGCACCTCTGAAATAAACAATAGATTATTCTATAAAATTTCGAGGAAAATAAAAGCAAAAAGAAGCATAGGATTCATTTAAAAGACATTGCAGCTTTAGAACAATCTTCTTTGTAGTTTTTGCCTGCTCAGAAAAATTTCTGAGAGTAAGCTCTTTTATTTTTGGGTCAATTTTCTCTCTCACATTCAAATCTAAGACATTTACAAAACTATTAACTTCCATGCCTCCATTCATCAAATCCTCACCCAAATATCAAAACTTACAATGAAACATTCAACTATAGTTCTAAATATTTCATCAAATTCTCAATAATTTGGTCTTAATACATGCAAATAAGTACATATGATAATTCATTTTTTTAAGCCGAGTGTTAGATTTATAAATATACATGATTTTAATTAAATCAATCCCCCTTTATTTTTATTTTTTTTCTGGACAATCAAGTATCAGAACAACTTTGTACTGAAAGTATAATTATTACCGTTCATAGCAAAGAGTATGAAGCTCTTGTAATTAAAAACCTATTTGTGGAAAACTGGTTTAGTCTGTCCTCCATAACCAGACAGTCTCCGCTAACAACGGCGAATTCCTTGAGCAGAGAGACTATCTTTACCCTTGTATTGGGTAACTTTGTGCAGCGTGTGCTTCCTGCATTGTTTGTTCTTGCAGTAGGTTTTTTTTTTAAAAATTTTTGGGACGTTCACCTGTAAATGACATAGCCAAAACTTCCAAATCACATAAAAAATACCAACATTTTAACTTTTTAAAAGTGAAATACAGCTTTTCATGCATGGATAAGGTAGCATGTATGTAAAAAATGAAGTTCGGGTGTTAGATATGTAAATACATAGGAATTGAGTGCTATGTATGTAAATCTTCCTGAACTATTTAGTAGACATTCTTGAAAACAAATGAAAATTATGCTTGAGCAGGAAATTTGGTTATTTCAAATTTTGATGATTGTTGAAATTAAATTGAAACCCATTCAAACACATCCATCAGCTTTTAAGGGAAAAAAATCATGGAAAAAAAAAATCATCATCATTCCTCCTGGCTAATGGCTACTCATTTTTCCTCTTAATCATTTAGAACTAGTTTTATTTATCTGTTAAATGAATGCATTTTCTACAATTTGTTGCTCATGTTCAAACTATCAAATTTTATTTCACTGTTATTTTCAACAAGTGACACTGTAATTGCCAGTTGCCACACCCCCTTTAAGAATTCACTTCATATTCTATAATATGATTGGAATGGGGCATAAAGTAATTATATAACTAATAGCATGGATTTTAGTACAAAGTACATAGATTTGGTACACTAAAAGCCACCGAGAGAGAAGAATCTTAGGCATAAAAGTTGAAATAACCAAATTGAAATACAACAACTAAATCTGGGGACAAAACTAGTAAGCATTTAGCAAGTACTTTCATTATCTGTTTGTGTATGATAATTATTCGCAAATTACTCAGAGCATCATTTATTCATGCTATCTTAGGACTAACCCCCTTTCCCTCTTAATCTACATAACGTATATCATATGCCTACTAAATGAATGCTTTTTTATCAGTATATATTAATCTTCTATATTAACAATTCTAAATTTTCCTGAATAATCATTCATTAATTTATCCTTTTTTTATTTTTACATAAATCTATCTTGCCTATTTTAGTTCAACTGAATTGAACTTGTCTATTGAACATTTAGATCAGTACAAAAAAGCAAATATAACTTTAAGTGTCTATAATATCCTCTCATCATGTAATACTATTAAGGCATTTATTCATTTTAACCGCACAATCTTAACTAGAGAAGATATATCCTCATAGGACTATATAATAGATCTAAGTTAATCTCACACATATACATCACTTCATCTTTTAATAATAATGACTGAAAATTACTAATAACACACTTAGTAGACTAAAATATATTAGATACTTGATAGTCCTAAACATTTTTTTTGTTGTTCCACATTTCCCCTTATTCCAATAGATATCTCGTTGATTAGAAATCTATCTAGACAAAAATATATATATATACAGCAAAGCATCACATTTTGAATATCATTTAAAAGCATTCCGTTNATATATATATATATATATATATATATATATATATATATATATATATATATATATATATATATATATACAGCAAAGCATCACATCTTGAATATCATTTAAAAGCATTCCGTAATCCCATATAAGATAAAATGGCCTCAATGACCCCTTGATATCACCCTACTACAAATGGAAGCACTTCAATCACATTACAACTATTTCCAATACTAATCAATATTTCATTATGCTCATCTTTAATGGCCTTAAGATAACCTTGCCACACATTTCTTACTTAAGATACCCAATGCATCAATCAATTCTCATGGCAGTCAAATATAGAAAATTTTGTCTCAACTATAAATAATTTTTCATTCGTTTTGCATAACAAACTTCCTGCCATGAAATTAAATAACCCCTCTAAAATTGACTTAATTTTTATAAGTATGCCTTGTATTACTCTTTCACATAACTTCATTGTATGAAAATAGATTTGTTTTATTTAAAATTAACAAAAATCTTGAAATTTTCTCCGCCCATAAATATTGTTATTAAACCATTTCTTCTACTATCACTTTGCTCGGATTGGTCTCAAAAACTTCATTGAAAGGTTTATCAACCAAACTAATATAAAATTTTGTTAATTTTTTTAATCAAAATAAGTATTTTACTTGGATTTACAATTTCACCTTCATGCATATTCTACAACATAATTGTAAATTTTCTTTTTAGTCGGCCTGTGGTATGATCATTTTATCCATCATCCTTTTCCAAAAAAATTCTTAAAATTCTCATTTAAAAATTTTATGAAGTTTTATTTTCATCTCTTCCTTGGTATTATTATCACATCTAATACATTTAATCAAAATCTCTTTACCTATGATCTTTTAGTATAGTTATTTTATATATCTCATTCCCCTCTTGTTTAGGATCATATCTATTAAATGATTAAATAAAAAAATATATTTTTTTTTGCTTTTCTGATCACTCAATTTGGAAGGCTTCTTGCTTTCATATAACAATGCAAGTCTAATTGGCATTTAGCTTTTTTCACTCCTTAATTGTATGTTTGTTTCCCATAATAATTCTTGTATTTTCTCATCACCCAAATTTAGCCAAAGTGAATAATAAACCATAACACAAAGGTCCTGCGTGGCCATGGTGCATGAGTAGTGCATGCTCATAGAAGAACACATGCTATTTTAAATATAACACAAAATCTTTAAAATTATAAATGATTTATTAATAATTCATCAACATGTGAGAAAACAATGCAAAAAAAAAAAAAAAAACCAATGTTATATAAATTAAAAATGAGGTTACTTTATAATGAATAGTTACAAAAACAATAACTAAATTTTAAAATAAATTATCACGTAATATAAATAAATAATAATTAGGTTGTACCAAAGTACATTAAAAAACATATATAAAACAAAAAAAAAAAAAGACATTAAAATAAAATGCTATAATAAAGTCATTCTAAAGCAAAACTTCAAAAAATAAACATAAATTATATATAATGTTGCTATCGGTAAATGATGAGAAGAGGGGGGTTTTTTTGCATAGAATATCGAATCATGATGTCTTGCAATGAAGGTTAAGATGTGTAGGACAGAAATCTATAGGATGTTGGCTTGAAAAAGAACTGCAACTGAGACAAATGAAAAATCTAAAATGAAAAGGAGCTCATGTACTCTTTAGCTTTTGAGAGGGTTATGTTGGAACATGGAAGAAAAATAGTAGCACGATATTTAGTTGTTTAAGTAGTAGAGGAGATTGGGACATGGGAGTGGCTATGACATTGACAACTTCTTTGTCTGTGTTGTAACTCAACTAAGGGGGAGGCTACTTTTTTCATTTTTTCTTGTTACATGTGAGACTAGGCAAAGGAGTAGAAAAAGATAAGCCCTTAAGTAAATAATACTAAAAAACAATTAAATAAGTAAGAAAATCTATAAGAAGTTTTAATTACACTCAAAACATATAACACGAATTACGTTGTGATAAGTGTTATGCACTATGACACATTAATGATTACATAAAGCTCGCACTCTTTACACTGCTAGTTCCTAGGGCTGTGAAACTGGCTAAAAAATCGTAAATTGCTCTAAAATCGGACCGAATTTTAGCTCGAATTGAAATCGGATCGCACCATTCCAGCCGAGCTACGAGCCAAACTAAAGGATTGAATTCATTTTGATCCGATTTTGATCCATCCTTGGCTCGGACCGGGATTGAAATAAAATCTTATGTGTTTATATATTTATCACCCAAACTTCTAGTTTTGCATACATAACTCATTGCCAACATGGTTGGTGAGGGGTTTTTTGCTTGAGCGAAGTGATAGGAGTTCGAATCACCNTTTGATCCATCCTTGGCTCGGACCGGGATTGAAATAAAATCTTATGTGTTTATATATTTATCACCCAAACTTTTAGTTTTGCATACATAACTCATTGCCAACATGGTTGGTGAGGGGTTTTTTGCTTGAGCGGAGTGATAGGAGTTCGAATCACCTCTTTTCACAAAAAAAAAAAATAATAATAATAAATAAAATGCATTTTTTGTTGGTGGGTTGGTCGAGCTGGTCAAGGCGAGTTCGGGCCGAACTATTTGGCTCATGAGTCAAAAATGACATTTAAGTTGGCATTTTTAGTAATCGAAAATTGAATCGATTCACAACAGATTGGATTGAAATTTAGTAGGATCGTATGNTAATAATAAATAAAATGCATTTTTTGTTGGTGGGTTGGTCGAGCTGGTCAAGGCGAGTTCGGGCCGAACTATCTGGCTCATGAGTCAAAAATGACATTTAAGTTGGCATTTTTAGTAATCGGAAATTGAATCGATTCACAACAGATTGGATTGAAATTTAGTAGGATCGTATATCCACGATCCAATTTCGATCAGGTTAAAAGAATTTCGATCTGATTTTGAGCCGGCTCTGGATCGGCTCAAAATCGGATCGTTCACACCCCTACCACTGCCTTACTATACTAACAACACAAGAAGTCTCACTATATTATGGGTTAAAATTTAGCTTTTATTGACATTTATAATTTTATATTCCAAAATCTACTTACTATACATTCAATAAANGATAATCAATTCCAACTATGGGAATCAACGACACAAAGGCTTATAAAACGAAGTGAAACATGATACTTGTAGCCCATTCCTTTTGAATCACTCCTATTTTGAGATTTTTTTGGTATAAAATGAGCCCGTGTTCCAAATAGCTCATTCATGTTCGGCTTAATTTTGAGCTATACTCAAAAACTTGCATATTGTACTCATTCTAACTTAATTTGACCCATAAATAAATTTTTTATTTTAAAACATTTTTCATCCCTACTTCTTAATGGAGCGCAATAAAAAGTATTGTGTTTAACGTTCGCTTTAACATTTAAATAAGATTCTTGATGGGAATTCTTGTGACTGTAATCGATGTGGGATTAAAAATTTGGGTGGCCGCAGAAGAACATGCGAAAGCCACCCGATTTTATCAATTTGCATGTGATCTGAAAAGCCAAGCTGGCAGCGGCAGATAAATTTTTGGGAAAGGGGAAATCTTATGTATTTATATATATAAGACATTTACATACATATCACCTAAATCCTATTTATTTACATATCTTAAACAAACACTTTCTATGTTCGGCTTGCTTTCTTAAACATCAAATCGAAGACAAATTGTTTAACGATCATAACGCGAATTATTTGACACTTCAAACAAGCATCTGAGAAATTAGTGACGGAGACGAGCGAGTCAACCGAGGACTGAGTTGTCACCAAGTCAATCACGGAGATAATAACAGGCAAAAGCAAAAAAATTAAAATAAAATTTTATATCCGGAGTCCCGTACGTAACGCGACATGAAATACAACATAGTGAGTAAAAACCTGTACCTCGTTTGAATCCTTCATGATTCGACACGATTTTCNCTTCATGGTCCAGTGGGACCCTCGGTGGAGCCGATCCGTGACGAGGGCGTCACATGATTGGGTGGAGGAGAATATCACGGACAAATAGTCCCACATCGGTTAGGTGTAGGGCCGAAAAGNCAGGAAGATAATGGAGACCTGATCATAGTGATGCTTCACTCTTCGAAGAAAACTAATGATTCTCAAAAGAAAGACAACATGATGAAAATATTTGAATGATTGGGGCAAACATCCTTTTATTAGAGTGAAATTTATGTTTGTGCCGCAACAGTTGTAAATAAATATAAGGCACACAAAAACAGCTGTACAGACGAAAGAATTCAGTCCACTAGGATACTAGGATCTTCTTCAGTGCTGACTTGATTCATCGTTGACGATTATACTCAGAGCCTCAGCTCCATTGATATTTTCGAATAGTGCGAAAAATTGTTTGCTAGTTTGAGTTTTTCCCCTTTTCTGAACATAATTGTTCCCTCTTTGATGGTCGTGAGTGATCATCAAATGCAAATGGATCACAAAATTCACTTGCACTGTTACCTTTTGGCATAGCTGGACATTTGAATTCTCTTGGGTTGGACATAAGAACTTTCTTTTAAACCTGTTGATCTTTATGGGAATCCAGCCACTTAACATTGAGAATTTGCCTTCACGCCGTTGAACAGTTAAATGATGTGGCTGCACGGTGTGATGCGGCAGCATCTAAGCTTGACGTGCACAGCTTTTGACGTTTATGGCAAACTTCAATTTACTCAATTTCAGAATTCATAGTTCCACATTAAGATGTCGAAAAATTATCCTGCTCATCTGAAAGTTTTTCATGTATAGTTAGGGTGGTATGTATGTAAAAATTGAAGTATAGATTTTATATGTGTAAATAGTTTGGAATCGAGGGTATGCATGTAAATCCTCCAGTCTATTTAGTGTGTTTTCTTCATGGGGCCAAAGTTAGGCTGCACAGCGTAAGTCGAACTTTAACAATTGTCATAAAGTAAAATGAAAGATGTATTAGAATCAAGTAACAACTCCAAAATAATAATACATATAGAGGTCATCTAAAAGCCAATTATGTCAAGGTGTCAGCTTCATATACTATGCTAAAAGTTAGGTTTAAATGGACTAAAATATTTATGTGTTTATAAAGGACTTCCATGCCTAGATAATCAATTCCAACTATGGTAATCAACGACACAAAGGCTTATAAACCGAAGTGAAACATGATACTTGTAGCCCATTCCTTTTGAATCACTCCTATTTTGAGATTTTTTTGGTATATGTGAGCCCGNCAAACATCCTTTTATTAGAGTGAAATTTATGTTTGTGCCCCAACAGTTGTAAATAAATATAAGGCACACAAAAACATCTTTACAGACGAAAGAATTCAGTCCACTAGGATACGAGGATCTTCTTCAGCTGCTGATGGACAAGAATTATCTCCGGACTCAGGATTGACTTCACTAGTTTGCTGACTTGATTCATCGTTGACGATTATACTCAGAGCCTCAGCTCCGTTGATATTTTCGAGTAGTGCGAAAATTTGTTTGCTAGTTTGAGTTTTTCCCCTTTTCTGAACATAATTGTTCCATCTTTGATGGTCGTGAGTGATCATCAAATGCAAATGGATCACAAAATTCACTTGCACTGTTACCTTTTGACATAGCTGGACATTTGAATTCTCTTGGGTTGGACATAAGAACTTTCTTTTAAACCTGCTGATCTTTATGGGAATCCAGCCACTTAACATTGAGAATTTGCCTTCACGCCGTTGAACAGTTCAATGATGTGGCCGCACGGTGTGATGTGGCAGCATCTAAGCTTGACGTACACAGCTTTTGACGTTTATGGCAAACTTCAATGCACTCGATTTCAGAATTCTTAGTGCCACATTAAGATGTCGAAAAATTATCCTCCTCATCTGAATCTTTTTCATGTATAGTTAGGGTGGTATGTATGTAAAAATTGAAGTATAGATTTTATATGTGTAAATAGTTTGGAATCGAGGGTAGGAATGTAAAACCTCCAGTCTATTTAGTGTGTTTTCTTCATGGGGCAAAAATTTAGGCTGCACAGCATAAGTCGAACTTTAACTATTGTCATAAAGTAAAATGAAGATGTATTAGAATCTCAAGTAACAACTCCAAAATAATAATACATCTAGAGGTCATCTAAAAGCCAATTATGTGGTGTCAGCTTCATATACTATGCTAAAAGTTAGGTTTAAATGGACTAAAATATTTATGTGTTTATAAAGGACTTCCATGCCTGGATAATCAATTCCAACTATGGGAATCAACGACACAAAGGCTTATAAAACGAAGTGAAACATGATACTTGTAGCCCATTCCTTTTGAATCACTCCTATTTTGAGATTTTTTTGGTATAAAATGAGCNCGATCCGTGACGAGGGCGTCACGTGATTGGGTGGAGGAGAATGTCACGGACAAATAATCCCACATCGGCTAGATGTTGGGCCGAAAAACAGTATTTAAGTCCTGGGCTGCCCACCACCCACAAGGGCTCTTTTGGGAGGTGACACCGTGTTCCAAATAGCTCATTCATGTTCGGCTTAATTTTGAGCTATACTCAAAAACTTGCATATTGTACTCATTCTAACTTAATTTGACCCATAAATAAATTTTTTATTTTAAAACATTTTTCATCCCTACTTCTTAATGGAGCGCAATAAAAAGTATTGTGTTTAACGTTCGCTTTAACATTTAAATAAGATTCTTGATGGGAATTCTTGTGACTGTAATCGATGTGGGATTAAAAATTTGGGTGGCCGCAGAAGAACATGCGAAAGCCACCCGATTTTATCAATTTGCATGTGATCTGAAAAGCCAAGCTGGCAGCGGCAGATAAATTTTTGGGAAAGGGGATATCTTATGTATTTATATATATATAAGACATTTACATACATATCACCTAAATCCTATTTATTTACATATCTGAAACAAACACTTTCTATGTACGGCTTGCTTTCTTAAACATCAAATCGAAGACAAATTGTTTAACGATCATAACGCGAATTATTTGACACTTCAAACAAGCATCTGAGAAATTAGTGATGGACAATGACGAGCAAGACAACCGAGGACTGTGTTGTCAAGTCAATCACGGAGATAATAACAGGCAAAAGCAAAAAAATTAAAATAAAATTTTATATCCGGAGTCCCGTACGTAACGCGACATGAAATACAACATTGTGAGTAAAGAACTGTACCTCATTTGAATCCTTCATGATTCGACACGATTTTTTCGTTGATTTGGGCTGCACACGGTATATTCCAATTTAAACTCCCCATTCACATGCTCTATAGCTCTTTTATATAAGAGGACAACCAAACTGAGCTCGATCCACAACCCATCGATGGCGGAAATCCCCACCAACACCATCTTCGACGCCATCATCATCGGGGCCGGAATCATGGGCAGCTGCGTCGCCTACGAAATCTCTAAACTCAACAAAAAGGTCCTCCTCCTTGAACAGTTTGATCTCCTCCACCACCTCGGCTCCTCCCATGGCGAATCCCGCACCATCCGAGCCACCTACCCCGAACCCTATTACCCTCCCATGGTGCTCGAATCCTCTCTCCTCTGGGAATCCGCTCAATCCGCCGCCGGCTACCGC
>JXCR01148758.1:25682-65790 GCA_002079205.1 Phalaenopsis hybrid cultivar | reverse complement strand
TTTTTGTCCATGGATATATTCTTATAGTTTTTTAAATAGTTGAATTATCATATCGAATAATATTATTAAACAATTTTATGAATCCTTTTCATATAAAAAATTTAGAAATGAAATTTTATGCTACTCTAAATAATTTTTTTTAATACATTTTAAGTCATTATATTCATTTCTTCTTATCATAATCTTAATTTTCTTTATCATAAAACCTAGACATTTGACATTTAACTTAAAATATTATAATTTACATGCGAGTTCTTGACATTTTACTTTTTATCCCTCTCTTGTATGTTAATAAATCTCTAAGCAAGTTTAACGTAATATCGTCATCATCATGGTCGCTTTAGTGCAAGTAACTTTTAGCAAGTACTTACCAAACATTATAAAATGACACATCATATGTTGTATGTAATCATCAAGTTATCATAATCCACAAATGAGTCACATGAGCACATGAGGACACATGGCCTGGGTAGGTCCATGAACCTACTAAAGTGATAAGATAGTTTATCATGATCTTCTTAATCAAAGGTGTGGCATAGGTTGAATTAATTAATGGTGCTTGAATATTTATTTAATATTCAAATAAAAAAATGGTTTAAAAGACTCACCCATTTTTTATAAAAAATTATTTATGCATTTAGAGCATAAAAAATATGCATAAAAGTTCTATAATATCCTTGAATCAAACAAAATTTCAGGTTATAACCATCATTTAAAGTGTCACTCAATCTTCTTTGTTGCCATTAAATTTTCCTTTAGACATAACTTTCAATCCATCTTGCCCTCACTCCTTTAAGAAAATGATTGCTTTGATCTCATCGGAGAATGCCCTCATCATCTCTACTTGTCAACTACTAGTTGCCTTGTTCCCCCGCCAACTAGTTTTTGACACTCAATCTTCTAATTTCTAACTGTATTTTTTTGGGCAAATAAACATCCTTTATATAACACAAATGCTATCTACATGAAAGTGTATACATTATTTCCAAAGGAGAAAAATAAAAAAAATACATGTACACAATTTTCATCACCATCTCAAGCGATGTTCACTATCATATAGATTTTTTTTAATGTTGTAATGAGGTGCTATGCAATTTCATAAGAAAGGTACTTCATGATCAACGATAATAATAAGTAAGAGTATTTCAGTCAGATATTGTCTAGTATTTTCTTAAATAGTATTCTCACAAAAAAAAAAATATTTTTTAAGAGTTTCATTTTATTTTTTTAATTATATAGTGATCATCATGTGGAGCTAAACTCTCTTTATCATCTTCATAGTCTACCACACAATAATTATTTTTTCATATTTTTTCTTATTTTAAGAGAAGTTTAAACTTTATCTTTCTAGTGAACTTTTATTTTATCNTTCATTTTATTTTTTTAATTATATAGTGATCATCATGTGGAGCTAAACTCTCTTTATCATCTTCATAGTCTAGCACACAATAATTATTTTTTCATATATTTTTTTTAATTTTAAGAGAAGTTTAAACTTTATCTTTCTAGTGAACTTTTATTTTATCTCAACAACATGTTAAGCATGTCTAACATAACATNATATATATATATATATATAGCATCCTTTCTAAAGTTTATGGTATGTAAAGATTTGCTTTTTCCCATACATTATGATGCCCAAAGTTTTCATATTTATCAGAAATTAATGTTAGTTTTACTTAAAATTGAATAAAATTATCATTGCTTAATGTTATTTTTCAGAATTATCTTTTTACACATCGCTGTCAAATTTCTAAGCTATGAAAATATTTAGAGAAAATTGATTTTATATTTCCTGTGCTAATAACAATTAAAGAAATATTCACTTTTTTTTATTTTCTTGAACCAATATGTCCAAAAAAAATTGTCTTTGATCAAATTAACTCTATTGGGAGATTGCTTGGAAACTCATCATAAGAAGATTTTATTCAAACTAATTTTATTTTATTATTATTATTATTATTATTATTGATGAGGTTCGAGTGCATAACATTTCAATGCTAGAAAAATTGTCCAACCGCTGGATAATCATCTCATTACCAACTAATTTAAATTAAATATTTCTTAATCCTCTCTCGCCTTCTTCGAGAGAACGTTAAGACATACGTGCCATTGAAACTTGCTCTCAATGCTGTTCAATATGATTCGAATAGGTTGAGATAATAGTTCAAAATAAGTTCAAATACAAAATTTGTCTGAATAAATTTCATTAACAAGGCTTAAAGACATGAGATTTTCTATCATGAGGGGATGCTAGGCAGCGCCTTTTAATATGATTTATCATCAGATTTACTAAATCCAACCAAACGTTAAAACACAACTATTCCTAAATATCGACTTAAATCTAAATTTACTAAATTCAAGATTAGAATGAATTTAACCGATTTACTATTTACAAAATCCAATTAATGTTAAATTCTTATTGATCTAAAGCACACTGAGAACATATTTCTCAATTTTTAATAAATTTACAACTAAATTCATAGCTTTGAATCCTTTCCAAACTAGAGTTAAATGATTCTCAGTTGAAATTTGACTTATTAAAATGACAGGCTAATAACATGGTAGATTTTACAGCATAACAATACTTTATGAAAGCAATTGATAAACAAGTAATCACCTGTTTTTTTTTGCTTGGCTATGCTTATAGCACGGTCAACATTAACGACAAAGACCATATATGATGTATCCTAACAAATTTATTATTATTATTTTGTAATAGATAAGCACAAATATTTATTAAAAATAGACAGCTGGTTTGGCCTTTTGTGTTTTGTGGGCGGCAACTTGCTTGATGTGCAGAAATGGAAAGCCCCGGGAACGCTATCCTAATTGACGTGAGACTGAGCTTTTAATTAATCCTCAAGCCAACTCATCGGCCAAACAATCGGGGATTTACATAAATACCAAGCAATTCATATGTTTCTACAAATTTCACTTCTAAATTTTAATATTTACATGTCTGCCACTCAAATCATCAAAAATATCGCCATCATCCACTTTTAATAAACTAAATACACTTCTTAATGCAAAAGTTTATCGCATATTATTCAGATGTGTTATAAAAAAATGTGCATGTNCATATGTTTCTACAAATTTCACTTCTAAATTTTAATATTTACATGTCTGCCACTCAAATCATCAAAAATATCACCATCATCCACTTTTAATAAACTAAATACACTTCTTAATGTAAAAGTTTATCGCATATTATTCAGATGTGTTATAAAAAAATGTGCATGCTCTTGAAAATACATAAAATGATATTACATGAGTGCGAGATATCGACTTGACTTTCATTAGATGAGTGGAAGAAAATATAGTGAAAGTGATAGCGATTCAACTGCAATGATAGAAGTTTGGCAATAGGGGATGTGTGATGGAGATATGGAATCATTATCGTCAGGAGTGATGATGGTTAGACGACAGTGATCAAACAACAGAAGTAAGGATGAACAGGTGATGATGATTTAATGATAGTGATTTAATAATGAATGTCTAATGGTGGCAACGACATCAAATATATATTGATGGCGTAACGACAACTCCGACAACAAGTAAACAACGAAGGTGGTGGTAGTGGTCTCAACCACATGGCTATGGTATGGTGGCTAATAGGTGGCAATGGCTTGATGATAGTGGGTCTGAGAGATAGTGANATATTAAGTTCTCCGACGTCGAGGTAAGTGGTGCTTATGGCTTCAGGTCTCGACATTCTCCCCTTGAAGTTGTTACAGCTAAATTTTATTAGCAAATATATGTTAAATGATTATCAGAGCATGCACCTTACATTACACACTTATTATATATTTACATATCTTACACATAAAATTCTGTATTTACGCATAAATCATTTAGCTTCATAATCACATCAAATTATGTACATGAAATGTGTATATCATTTTGACAATCAGTATTGCTGTATTAATGATATATTTAATGTGATATTAATGATTTGAGTGTTATAAGAGTATTAAAATTTAGGTGTTAGATATATATAAATATGTAGAAAATATGTGGCATGTATTTAAATCCCCCTTATTTAATTTGAATTAGGGTCATGCCTTTTTTTTTTTCTCGGCAGGGTTACAATTGTGGGTACAATGGGTCGACGTTCTAAAGACCCTCAGCATTCAGCTCTTTGTGAAGAGTAAGATCCCCCAAAGGGAGGCTGAGGGCGGAAAAGCTTATTGGGTCATCAAATTGGTGTTCAATATTCTTTAAGGTTCTCTTCTTTCCCTCCTAGCCGTTCATGAAATCAATTTCAGTGTAATGTTATTTAATTGTCTTGCCATAATATGGAACCTGCAAGCTATAGATTGAATTCAGAATTCAGATCTCTTCCGGGCAGTTCCTACTTTTGCACTAAAGTTTGAGGAATTTACATGCACACCACACAATTCTTATGTATTTACATATCAAATACCTAGGCACATATTTACATGCATAACACTTAAATCTTTAAAAATCACATCAAAAGTTTCTCCATCGCTATCTTTTTAAAAATGAATTACAACATTCATGTATAAGTTTATGACACCAATGCATTACATGTATAGATATCAAAATTTGGGTGTTATGCTAGTACATAAGAATTGTGGTATGCTTGTAAATTTCTCTTTTAAGGTTTTCTATTAAATATTTCAAGTTACGTACTTGCTGAATAGTACAACCAGAGTAGGTTGTTGGGCTGTGACAAGCTAGGGCGAGTCATTTTCTGCTCAATTTGATAAATAACTGTAAACTTTTTTTACATAACGAGCCACCTTTGGTTGATTACTTTGCAATCATACTCATTTAAAAAATATTTACATCAATATTTTAAAAATATATTCAAATTCTGATTTAAATGTAAGTTTATTAAAAACCCAATTTCTCTTTCTTATCACAATTTATCTTTTTGAAGTTCTCCTTCATATACTTCATCCTACAACACTATGTAGGACGGTAGGAGTAAACTTATCTTTTCCTTAGTTATAATAAGTGAGCCAATTCATGAACAAGCTCAAATTCAGAGAACTAAACTTGAATTACATGCTAGTTCAGATCTAGGATGGCTTGATCTTTTATTCAACTCCTTTAAAAACTTNTATATATATATATATATATATATATATATATATATATATATATATATATATATATATATATATTATTTTAAACTTTCGGAGTTCCACATTAAGTTGCAGATAATACTTTGGAGCTTTGGTCCTGCTGAAGAAATAAAGATAAGGAGAAAATCAGAAAAGGATAATTAGGAAGGAAATATTTTTAAGTACAATTTATTACGGTGTGCATATTCAGGAGCTGCACATTGTGATGGTTCAACCAATAGATCTTTGTTGTTTGACTTTGTCCGAGTTTTCATTTGAGTCTCGATTGAATTGCAGCAAGCAATTTCTTCAAGAAANTATTTTTAAGTACAATTTATTACGGTGTGCATATTCAGGAGCTGCACATTGTGATGGTTCAACCAATAGATCCTTGTTGTTTGACTTTGTCCGAGTTTCCATTTGAGTCTCGATTGAATTGCAGCAAGCAATTTCTTCAAGAATATCAATTTGTACTTTCTTTGAGATAATGATTCCTGTTTCTGCAGGCAATTTTAACCCAATAAAAATACATTAGATGCCTCATTTTTGGTGATATAACAACTTTTACAGGTAGGGTTAGCCTCATAAGATGATATTATGTTCACTTAAAGTAGGTATTATGCCATCAATATAGACAACACGAATGACAACGCGAGAAGTAATTTGTCAAATTTTTTGTAAGGGCCTAAAGCCATAACTTTCCTAAGTAAACGTAATTGGTTCTTCCTCTAAGCAGCATAATTNTTTAACCCAATAAAAATACATTAGATGCCTCATTTTTGGTGATATAACAACTTTTACAGGTAGGGTTAGCCTTATAAGATGATCTTATGTTTACTTAAAGTAGGCATTATGCCATCAATATAGACAACACGAATGACAAAGCGAGAAGTAATATGTCAGATTTTTTTTAAAGGGCCTAAAGCCATAACTTTCCTAAGTAGACGTAATTGGTTCTTCCTCTAAGCAGCATACTGNGTGCATATTCAGGAGCTGCACATTGTGATGGTTCAACCAATAGATCTTTGTTGTTTGACTTTGTCCGAGTTTCCATTTGAGTCTCGATTGAATTGCAACAAGCAATTTCTTCAAGAAAATCAATTTGTACTTTCTTTGAGATAATGAATACTGTTTCTGCAGGCAATTTTAACCCAATAAAAAAACATTAGATGCCTCATTTTTAGTGATAAAACAACTTTTACAGGTAGGGTTAGCGATTATGTTCACTTAAAGTAGGTATTATGCCATCAATATAGACAACACGAATGACAACGCGAGAAGTAATATGTCAGATTTTTTTTAAGGGCCTAAAGCCAGAACTTTCCTAAGTAGACGTAAATGGTTCTTCCTCTAAGCAGCATACTTAGGAGCATGTCCGTGTAAACGGCCTCCTAAGAATCCTATTAGTTAAAAACATCACTCACATCTATTTGTAGTAAAGTCCAATCCTAATTGATGAAACTTGAGTAGATAATTTAGATGGACACTCCAGTTAATAGACCCAAGAAATCCTAGAATAAACATTAATAAATGTAACAAAATATTGGAATCTCAAGTGATTAAGAATAGTATTAGGGCCATAGCTGTCTAAGCGGACAAGATAGAATGATAATGTTGACGGGTATGAGAGAGAAAATGACACACACCTAACTCATAAGCAGGATATTTAAACTTGGAGAGCGGCGAGGAGACATAAACATAATCTTGTAATCTTTCGTGAGGAGGATGGCCCAAACAATAGCAACAGTAATATGGAGTAGTGATGGAAGAGAAGGCCAAAGGAACATCTGTGATCAAGTATATGTAATCATATTTAACATAGTTATCATCATCGTTCTCAATCTAAGGTTTTGAAAAACAAAATTAAAGGGATAAAAGTTTGTTGAGGTGTTGCTAGTCTNAACATTTTAACTTTTAAAAAGTGAAATACAGCTTTTCATGCATGGATAAGGTAGCATGTATGTAAAAAATGAAGTTCGGGTGTTAGATATGTACATACATAGGAATTGAGTGATATGTATGTAAATCTTCCTGAACTATTTAGTAGACATTCTTGAAAACAAATCAAAATTATGCTTGAGCAGGAAATTTGGTTATTTCAAATTTTCATGATTGTTGAAATTAAATTGAAACCCATTCAAACACATCCATCAGCTTTTAAGGGAAAAAAATCATGGAAAAAAAAATCATCATCATTCCTCCTGGCTAATGGCTACTCATTTTTCCTCTTAATAATTTAGAACTAGTTTTATTTATCTATTAAATGAATGCATTTTCTACAATTTGTTGCTCATGTTCAAACTATCAAATTTTATTTCGCTGCTATTTCAAAAAGTGACTCTCTAATTGCCGGAAAATATTTGCGTAAATAAGACGTACGCTGCGCTGCGTACGTCCAGGGGTTATGCAGGGGGTACAAGGGGGTTATACCCCTCTGTAACTTCCCTGTAACATCCATGTAACCTCCATGTAACCTACAAATGAGTTCCGCGCTTCTGTAATTTTATGGGAACAAATAATTTACACGGAGGTTATAGGGGAGTTACACGGATGTTATAGGGGGGTATAACCCGGATATAACCCTCCTGTACCCCCTGAATAACCCCTGATGTACGCAGCGCTGCGTACATCTTATGTACGCAAATATTTTCCCTAATTGCCACACCCCCTTTAATAAGAATTCATTTCATATTCTATAATATGATTGGAATGGGGCATAAAGTAATTATATAACTAATAGCATGGATTTTAGTGCAAAGTACATAGATTTGGTACATTAAAAGCCACCGAGAGAGAAGAATCTTAGGCATAAAAGTTGAAATAACCAAATTGAAATACAGCAATTAAATCTGGGGACAAAACTAGTAAGCATTTAGCAAGTACTTCCATTATCTATGTGTGTATGATAATTCTTCGCAGATTACTCAGAGCATCATTTATTCATGCTATCTTAGGACTAACCCCCTTTCCCTCTTAATCTACATAATGTATATCATATGCCTACTAAATGAATGCTTTTTTATCACTATATATTTATCTTCTAAAATTTCCTGAATAATCATTCATTAATTTATCCTTTTTTTTATTTTTACATAAATCTATCTTGACTATTTTAGTTCAACCGAATTAAATTTGTCTATTAAACATTTAGATCAGTACAAAAAGGCAAATATGACTTTAAGTGTCTATAATATCCTCTCATCATGTAATACTATCAAGGCATTTATTCATTTTAACCACACAATGTTAGCTAGAGAAGATATATCCTCATAGGACTATATAATAGATCGAAGTTAATCTATCACACATATACATCACTTCATCTTTTAATAATAATGATTGAAAATTACTAATAACACACTTAGTAGTCTAAAATATATTAGATACTTAATAGTCCAAAACATTTTCTTTGTTGTTCCACATTTCCCCTTATTCCAATAGATGTCTCATTGATTAGAAATCTATCTAGACAAATATATATATATATATACAGCAAAGCATCGCATCTTGAATATCATTTAAAAGCATTCCATAATCCATATAAGTTAAAATGGCCTCAATGACCCCTTGATATCATCCTACTAAAAATGGAAGCACTTCAATCACATTACAGCTATTTCCAATACTAATCAATGTTTCATTATGCTTATCTTAATGGCTTCAAAATAACCTTGCCACACATTTCTTACTTAAGATACCCAATGCATCAATCAATTCTCATGGCAATCAAATATAGAAAATTTTGTCTCAACTCTAAATAATTTTTCATTCGTTTTGCGTAACAGATTTCCTGCCATGAAATTAAATTAAGTAACACCTCTAAAATTGACTTAATTTTTATAAGTATGCCTTGTATTACTCTTTAACATAACTTCATTGTATGAAAATAGATTTGATTTATTTAAAATTAACAAAAATCTTGAAAATTTCTCCACTCATAAATATTGTTATTAAACCATTTCTTCTACTATCACTTTGCTCCGATTGGTCTCAAAAAACTTCATTGAAAGGTTTATCAACCAAACTAATATAAAATTTTGTTAATTTTTTTTAATTAAAATTAGTATTTTACTTGGACTTACAATTTCACCTTTATGCATATTCTACAACATAATTGTAAATTTTCTTTTTAGTCGACTTGTGGTATGATCATTTTATCCATCATCCTTTTCCAAAAAATCTCTTAAAATTCTCATTTAAAAATTTTATGAAGTTTTATTTTCATCTCTTCCTTGGTATTATTATCACATCTAATACATTTAATCAAAATCTCTTTACCTATGATCTTTTAGTATAGTTATTTTATATATCTCATTCCCCTCTTGTTTAGGATCATATCTATTAAATGATTAAATAAAAAATATATATATTTTACTTTTCTGATCACTCAATTTGGAAGGCTTCTTGCTTTCATATAACAATGCAAGTCTAATTGGCATTTAGCTTTTTTCACTCCTTAATTGTATGTTTGTTTCCCATAATAATTCTTGTATTTTCTCATCACCCAAATTTAGCCAAAGTGAATAATAAACCATAACACAAAGGTCCTGCGTGGCCATGGTGCATGAGTAGTGCATGCTCATAGAAGAACACATGCTATTTTAAATATAACACAAAATCTTTAAAATTATAAATGATTTATTAATAATTCATCAACATATGAGAAAATAATGCAAAAAAAAAAAATCAATGTTATATAAATTAAACATGAGGTTAGTTTATAATGAATAGTTAAAAAAAAACTAAATTTTAAAATAAATTATCACGTAATATAAATAAATAATAATTAGGTTGTACCAAAGTACATTAAAAACCATATATAAAACAAAAAAAGACCAATTAAAATAAAATGCTATAATAAAGTCATTGTAAAGCAAAACTACAAAAAATAAACATAAATTATATATAATGTTGCTATGGGTAAATGATGAGAAGAGGGGGTTTTTTCGCAGAGAAGATCGAATCATGATGTCTTGCAATGAAGGTTGAGATGTGTAGGACAGAAATCTATAGGATGTTGGCTTGAAAAAAGGACTGCAATTGAGAGAAATGAAAAATCTAAAATGAAAAGGAGCTCATGTACTCTTTAGTTTTTGAGAGGGTTATGTTGGAACATGGAAGAAAAATAGTAGCACGATATTTAGTTGTTTAAGTATTAGAGGAGATTGGGACATGGGAGTGGCTATGACATTGACAACTTCTTTGTCTGTGCTGTAATTCAACTAAGGGGGAGGCTACTTTTTTCATTTTTTCTTGTTTGAGAGTTTAGGTGAGAGATCAGCTTAGAAGGGTTACATGTGAGACTAGGCAAAGGAGTAGAAAAAGATAAGCCCTTAAGTAAATAACACTGAAAAACAATTAAATAAGTAAGAAAATCTATAAGAAGTTTTAATTACACTCAAAACACATAACACGAATAACGTTGTGATAAGTGTTATTGACTACGACACATTAATGATTACATAAAGCTCACACTCTTTACACTGCCAGTGCCTAGGGCTGTGAAATTGGCTCAAAAACCGTAAATCGCTCTAAAATGGGATTGAATTTTACCTCGAATTGAAATCGGATCCACCATTCCAGCTGAGCTACGAGCCAAACTAAAGGATTGAACTTATTTTGATCCGATTTCGATCTATCCTTGGCTCGGACCGAGATTGAAATAAAATCTTATGTATTTATATATTTATCACCTAAACTTTTAGTTTTGCATACATAACTCATTGCCAACATGTTTGGTGGTGAGNACGTAATATAAATAAATAATAATTAGGTTGTACCAAAGTACATTAAAAAACATATATAAAACAAAAAAAAAAGACATTAAAATAAAATGCTATAATAAAGTCATTCTAAAGCAAAACTTCAAAAAATAAACATAAATTATATATAATGTTGCTATAGGTAAATGATCAGAAGAGGGGGTTTTTTTGCATAGAAGATCGAATCACGATGTCTTGCAATGAAGGTTAAGATGTGTAGGACAGAAATCTATAGGATGTTGGCTTGAAAAAGAACTGCAATTGAGACAAATGAAAAATCTAAAATGAAAAGGAGCTCATGCACTCTTTAGCTTTTGAGAGGGTTATGTTGGAACATGGAAGAAAAATAGTAGCACGATATTTAGTTGTTTAAGTAGTAGAGGAGATTGGGACATGGGAGTGGCTATGACATTGACAACTTCTTTGTCTGTGTTGTAACTCAACTAAGGGGGAGGCTACTTTTTTCATTTTTTCTTGTTTGAGAGTCTAGGTGAGAGATCAGCTTAGCAGGGTTACATGTGAGACTAGGCAAAGGAGTAGAAAAAGATAAGCCCTTAAGTAAATAATACTAAAAAACAATTAAATAAGTAAGAAAATCTGTAAGAAGTTTTAATTACACTCAAAACATATAACACGAATTACGTTGTGATAAGTGTTATGCACTATGACACATTAATGATTACATAAAGCTCACACTCTTTACACTGCCAGTGCCTAGGGCTGTGAAACTGGCTCNTTTCACATAACTTCATTGTATGAAAATAGATTTGATTTATTTAAAATTAACAAAAATCTTGAAAATTTCTCCGCTCATAAATATTGTTATTAAACCATTTCCTCTACTATCACTTTGCTCGGATTGGTCTCAAAAACTTCATTGAAAGGTTTATCAATCAAACTAATATAAAATTTTGTTAATTTTTTTAATCAAAATAAGTATTTTACTTGGACNTATTATCTTCAAAGATTAATTGTTTCTCGCATTTCAAATTCTAATATTGCATCTTTGGATCAGTATTAATTNAGGTGTATATGAGACAGGAGTGATAGGAGTTTGAATCACCTTTTTTCACATATATATATATATATATATATATATAGATAATAAAATGCATTTTTTTGCTGGTGGGCTGGTCGAGCTGGTCAAGGCGAACGATCTGGCTCATGAGTCAAAAATGGTATTTAAGTTGGCTCGTTCACAATTCGAGTCACCTCGAAAATCGAATCGATTCACAACAGATTGGATTTAAACTTAGTAGGATCGATCCACGATCCAATTTCGATCAGGTTAAAAGAATTTCGATCTGATTTCAAGCCGGCTCTGGATCGGCTCGAAATTTTATCGTTCACACCCCTACCAGTGCCTTACTATACTAACAACACAAGAAGTCTCACTATATTATGGTTTAGCTTTTATTGCATATATAATTTTCTATTCCAAAATATACTTACTATACATTCAATAAAAAAAAATATGATCTATTTCTTAACTCTCCAAAATATTTTACTTAAAACCTTTTTTTATGGAACTTATCATTCGTCATATACCATATATGAATCAACAAAAAAAAAATTCTATTTTCTTCACTTATTATCTTCNCACTGCCTTACTATACTAACAACACAAGAAGTCTCACTATATTATGGGTTAAAATTTAGCTTTTATTGACATATATAATTTTCTATTCCAAAATCTACTTACTATACATTCAATAAAAAAAAATATATGATCTATTTCTTAACTCTCCAAAATATTTTACTTAAAACCTTTTTTATGGAACTTATCATTCATCATATACCATATATGAATCAACAAAAAAAAAAATCTATTTTCTTCCCTTATTATCTTGAAAGATTAATTGTTTCTCGCATTTCAAATTCTAATATTGCATCTTTGGATGAGTATTAATTTAGTTCATTCTGTTTATACCCCTGAGGTATATAATTAAAATCATCTCATAATCTTCGCCGATAAGAATCATTTCCTTCTAGGTAAAAATTGATCAATTTCCAATTTGATGCTTTAAACGTAGTTAAATGATTTTTCTTTTCCTTACAGCATGATCTACTTTTGCAAGNTAAAATCATCTCATAATCTTCGCCGGTAAGAATCATTTCCTTCTAGGTAAAAATTGATCAATTTCCAATTTGGTGCTTTAAACGTAGTTAAATGATTTTTCTTTTCCTTACAGCATGATCTACTTTTGCAACATCTCAGGCTGCCACATNTGCAAGATCTCAGGCTACCACAAATCAAATATAGTTTTTCACATTAAATTTTTATCTCCTATTTAACATCCATCAGGAATCTTCTCATTAATGTTCCTAATCCTACTTAAAAAACATATATCCATTTAAATACCGTTACTAAATATCCATCTTCCTCAAGTATAAAATGTAACAGCTTAGCCATCCCTTTCAACTATCATCTAATCCAACTTAAGAAACATAAATACTAACCACATTAAAAAAGTCATCACTAAGAATTATCTTAATGGCAATCTGACAACATTAGTCTAAAAAATTTATTTCTTACCTCTAATCCCTTGTGTCATAATCCTAATAATATAGTTAATCAGTCAACCTGCAATAACTTACAAAATTGTCCATTGTCTTTAGATATTTCCGCTTTTCCATTTAGGCTGTTCCAAACAAGCAATTATAATATTTCTTCTATTAATAATAACATCAGTATTGCAGCTCAACACACTTTCAAAACCCCAAAAACCTGGCAATTTGATAGAACTTGGAAATTAGAAAATACACATAACATGGGTTGCAAAAGCAACAATTCTACACGCATATCCATTATTTTTGTTTTCAAATGATGGTTATAATAAAGCCGGAAGATAATGGAGACCTGATCATGGTGATACTTCACTCTTCGAAGAAAACTAATGATTCTCAAAAGAAAAACAACATAATGAAAATATTTGAATGATTGTGGCAAACATCCTTTTATTAGAGTGAAATTTATGTTTGTGCCCCAACAGTTGTAAATAAATATAAGGCACACAAACATATCTTTACAGACGAAAGAATTCAGTCCACTAGGATTCTGGGATCTTCTTCAGCTGCTGATGGACAAGAATTATCTCCGGACTCAGGATTGACTTCACTAGTTTGCTGACTTGATTCATCATTGACGATTATACTCAGAGCCTCAGCTCCATTGATATTTTCGAATAGTGCGAAAAATTGTTTGCTAGTTTGAGTTTTTCCCCTTTTCTGAACATAATTGTTCCCTCTTTGATGGTCGTGAGTGATCATCAAATGCAAATGGATCACAAAATTCACTTGCGCTGTTACCTTTTGACATAGCTGGACATTTGAATTCTCTTGGGTTGGGCATAAGAACTTTCTTCTAAACCTGTTGATCTTTATGGGAATCCAGCCACTTAACATTGAGAATTTGCCTTCACGCCGTTGAACAGTTAAATGATGTGGCAGCATCTAAGCTTGACGTACACAGCTTTTGACGTTTATGGCAAACTTCAATGCACTCAATTTCAGAATTCTTAGTGCCACAATAAGATGTCGAGGAATTATCCTGCACACGAAACTTTTTCATGGATAGTTAGGGTGGTATGTATGTAAAAATTGAAGTACAGATTTTATATGTGTAAACAGTTTGGAATCGAGGGTATGCATGTAAATCCTCCAATCTATTTAGTGTGTTTTCTTCATGGGGCAAAAAGTTAAGCTGAACAGCATAAGTCGAACTTGAACTATTGTCATAAAGTAAAATGAAGATTTATTAGAATCTCAAGTAACAACTCCAAAATAATAAAACATCTAGAGGTCATCTAAAAGCCAATTATGTCAAGGTGTCAGCTTCATATACTATGCTAAAAGAATTTTGGTTTAAATGGACTAAAATATTTATGTGTTCATAAAGGACTTCGATGCTTGGATAATCAATTCCAAAGAATCAACGACACAAAGGCTTATAAAACGAAGTGGAACATGATACTTATAGCCCATTCCTATTAAATCACTCCTATTTAGAGAAATTTGAGACTTTTTTGGTATGAAAATGAGCCCGTGTTCCAAATAGCTCATTCATGTTCGGCTTAATTTTGAGCTATACTCAAACTTGCATATTATAATCACTCTTACTTAATTTGACCCATAAATAAATTTTTTATTTTAAAACATTTTTCATCCCTACTTGTTAATGGAGCGCAATAGAAAGCACTGTGTTTAACGTTCGCTTTAACATTTAAATAAGATTCTTGATGGGAATTCTTTTACTGTAATCGATGTGGGATTAAAAATTTGCAGAAGAACATGCGAAAGCCACCCGATTTTATCAATTTGCATGTGATCTGAAAAGCCAAGCTGGCAGCGGCAGATAGATTTTTGGGAAAGGTGAAATCTTATCTCTTTATATATATAAGACATTTACATACTTATCACCTTAATCCTATTTATTTACGTATCTAAAACAAACACTTTCTATGTTCGGCTTGCTTTCTTAAACATCAAATCGAATACAAATTATTTAACGATCATAACGCAAATTATTTTACACTTCAAACAAGCATCAGAGTGAGTAAAAAACTGTACCTCATTTGAATTCTTCATGATTCGACACGATTTTTTCGTTGATTTGTGCTGCACATGGTATATTCCAATTTAAACTCCCCATTCACATGCTCTATAGCTTTTTTATATAAGAGGACAACCTAACAGAGCTCGATCCACAACCCATCGATGGCGGAAATCCCCACCAACACCATCTTCGACGCCATCATCATTGGCGCCGGAATCATGGGCAGCTGCGCCGCCTACGAAATTTGTAAACTCAACAAAAAGGTCCTCCTCCTCGAACAGTTCGATCTCCTCCACCACCTCGGCTCCTCCCATGGCGAATCCCGCACCATCCGAGCCACCTACCCTGAACCCTATTACCCTCCCATGGTGCTCGAATCCTCTCTCCTCTGNATATTTTTATAAAAAAAAATTGTGTAATATTAATTATTTGTACATTGTGCTCATTTTTAAAAAGATTCAAGCCCTATGAATGTCAAAGGTGCTAAATCTCCTGAGGTTACGGGTTCGATCTCGTCTATGTGCAGTGCATGAATGGTTAGACACATGAGATTGATTAAGGGCTCAAATAATAGCTTCTGGCTAATCTCTTAAAAACAATTATATATACATATATGTACACACACATTGAGAGAGAGAGAGAGAGAGAGAGAGAGAGAGGGATTCGTGTTAAAAAAAATGATCAAAACGGTAAATTTTAAATGGTTACAGCTAGGGCTGTCAAAAAAGCTCGTTGTTCGCGAACAGTTCGTGTTCGTCAATGAGTTCGTGTTCGATTCGTTCGATAAGTAAACGAGACAAACGCGAACAAATTTTTTTTCGTTCGGTTAGTTAAATGAACCAAACACGAACAGTAATGCGTTCGNTTTGGGTTGGGGAGATTTGAGGGTGGGGGGAAGGGGAATCTGAAGGAGTTTGGGGATCAGGTGAAATTTCACGTTGGTGCAGAGTGAAAAATTGGAAGATTTGNTGAGGACTTTGTTATTGATTTTATGGGTGGGGAGTTTGGGAAGGATGTGGTGTTGGCGGGAGGGTTTTCGGGGCATGGGTTTAAGATGGCGCCGTTGGTGGGGAAGATGGTGGCGGAGATGGTGATCGGCGGCGAGGCACAGACGGCGGAGAGGATAGGGGTGGATAGTAGGGTTTTTGGGTTGGGGAGATTTGAGGGTGGGGGGAAGGGGAATCTGAAGGAGTTTGGGGATCAGGTGAAATTTCACCTTGGCGCAGAGTGAAAAATTGGAAGATTTTACATGCAAAATTATTCATTTCTTATGTGTTTCTAAAACTTCAATTTTTACATGGATGCTACTTTATGCATGAAGTGTTGTTGGGCCACACCTCTGGGATTCCTTTGTATTTTATTGTATTTTTTTGTAATTATGTAGGCTCATTTGTTTTAGTTGTAGAGAGTTGTTTCTCTAAGGAATAAATTTGATTTTTTTATTGAATAGTTTATCTCTTATCATTTAAAATAAGATGCTTGATGATTAAGCTTGAAAAGTTATGTAATATATTTTTGCCTATAATTTCTATATAATTTGTAAATTATTAGAAAAATTAAAAATGAAAACTTTAATCAGATCATTTCATGAATTTTTGTATTAATATTATATATTTTAAATAAATTTTTAATATAATTTTGTTGTTTTTTTTTAAATTTTTATTCAAGTACTTTATATTTTTATAAAAAAAAATTGTGTAATATTAATTATTTGTACATTGTGCTCATTTTTAAAAAGATTCAAGCGCTATGAATGCCAAAGGTGCTAAATCTCCTGAGGTTACGGGTTCGAACTCGTCTATGCGCAGTGCATGAATGGTTAGACACATGAGATTGATTAAGGGCTCAAATAATAGCTTGGGGCTAATCTTTTAAAAACAAATTATATATATATATATACACACACATTGAGAGAGAGAGAGATTCGTAATTTATTAAAAATGTCCGAGCATTGTTAAAAAAAAATGATCAAAACGGTAAATTTTAAATGGTTACAGCCAAATAAATGAAAAGCGATATTCATAACTTACTGAACAACCAATCAAACAAATCTAAGTATTTCTACCACATTATCTTGAAATTTTATTAAATTTAAATATTTAAAAATTTAAATATGTTTAATCAAATAACCACTAAATATGATTATTTAAAATTATGTTCGATTTTGTAGGCANGCGTCCTCACCCCCACCACCCAACTCGATCTCGGCCCCTCCAACTCCCCCAGCCTCCAATCCGTCATCCTCAATTGCTCCCCCGACTCCCTCCCCGCCACCATTTTCGATTCCCAAAAAACCCTAATCTCCGGCGCTTTTCGTCTCCCCGACGACTGGATCGCCCTATCCACCCCCCTCGGCGGCGTCATCAAGCCCACCAAAGCAGTCGCCATGTTCCACTCCCTCGCCGTCCGCCATGGCGCCGTTATCAGAGATCGCACCGTGGTCGACGCCATTATCCCAATCGCCGGCGTTGGGATCCGCGTCTCCACCACCGATGGTCAACTTTTTCACGGCATCAAGTGTGTGGTGACCGCCGGCGCCTGGACAAGCAAATTAGTGAAAATGGTTACAGGGCAGGATCTCCCAATCCAGCCACTTCATACTTTGATATGGTATTGGAAGATCACAGAAGGATTTGAATCGGAGATGACGNGGTCGGCTCTTTCACGGCATCAAGTGTGTGGTGACCGCCGGCGCCTGGACAAGCAAATTAGTGAAAATGGTTTCAGGGCAGGATCTCCCAATCCAGCCGCTTCATACTTTGATATGGTATTGGAAGATTACAGAAGGATTTGAATCGGAGATGACTCCGGCGGCGGGTTTTCCGACTTTCGCAAGCTACGGCCTGCCTTACGTCTACGGAACGCCGGCGATGGAGTTTCCCGGACTGATCAAGATCGCAGTGCACGCCGGCTGGCCTTGTGATCCGAATTGCCGAGACTGGTCTTTGGAAGCCGATGAAATGGTTGCGCGGGTGGCGGAATGGATTGAGCGCGTCATGCCGGGCCGCATCGAGACGGCGATCGGACCGGTGATGAAACAGAGTTGTATGTATTCAATGACGCCGGATGAGGACTTTGTTATTGATTTTTTGGGTGGGGAGTTTGGGAAGGATGTGGTGTTGGCGGGAGGGTTTTCGGGTCATGGGTTTAAGATGGCGCCGTTGGTGGGTAAGATGGTGGCGGAGATGGTGGTTGGCGGCGAGGCACGGACGGCAGAGAGGATAGGGGTGGATATCAGGGTTTTTGGGTTGGGGAGATTTGAGGGTGGGGGGAAGGGGAACCTCAAGGAGTTTGGGGATCAGGTGAAATTTCACCTTGGTGCAGAGTGAAAAATTGGAAGATTTACATGCAAAATTATTCATTTCTTATGTGTTTAGATATTTACCACCTAAAACTTCAATTTTTACATGGATGCTACTTTATGCATGGTGTTATTGGACCACACCTCTGAGTTGTTTCCCTAAGTCATAAATTTGAATTTTTTTATTGAATAGTTTATCTCTTTTCATTTAAAATAAGATGCTTGATGACAAAGCTTGAAAAGTTATGTAATATATTTTTGCCTATAATTTTTATATAAATTGTAAATTATTAGAAAAATAAAAAATAAAAACTTTAATCAGATCATTTCATAAATTTTTGTATTATATATTTTTAAGAATTTAAAATATAATTTTGTTGTCTTTTTATGTATTTTTTTTTAAATTTTTATTCATGTATTTTATATTTTTATAAAAAAATAATTGTGTAATATTAATTATTTGTACATTGTGCTCATTTTTAAAAAGATTAAAGTGCTATGAATGTCAATGTTGCTAAGTCCCCTGAGGTTACGGGTTCGATTCCGCCTTGTGCCGTGCAGGAATGATTAGACACATGGGATTGATCAAGGGCTCAAATAATAGCTTCGGGCTAATCATTTAAAAACAAATTATATATATATACACACACCCATTGAGAGAGAGAGAGAGAGAGAGAGATTCGTAATTTTTTAAAAATGTCCGAGCTTTGTTAAAAAAAATGATCAAAAGGGTAAATTTTAAATGGTTACAGCCAAATAAAAGAAAAGTGAAATTCATAACTTACTGAACAGCCAATCAAACAAATCTAAGTATTTCTACCACATTATCTTGAAATTTTATTAAATTTAAATATGTTTAATCAAATAACCGCTAAATATGATTATTTAAAATTATGTTCGATTTTCTAGGCATGGATCAGCTGAAAACAAGTCCAATATTACGCCGAATTGGGCCTGAATGCAGTTGTGCTTTTACTTCAACTCATTCTTTACTACCTCAAAATCATGTACATGAGCTTGGCTAATATCCATAATGATTCTCTTTTCAGGGCACATGTTAAATGTCTTATTTGACCCAAACTATATTTTATGATTGTAGGTTGTAGTGATTGATCAATTGTATGGTCATAGGCACCCTCAATTATATGATCCATTAGGATTTTTGTCCATGGATATATTCTTATAGTTTTTTAAATAGTTGAATTATCATATCGAATAATATTATTAAACAATTTTATGAATCCTTTTCATATAAAAATTTTAGAAATGAAATTTTATGCAATTCTAAATAAATTTTTTTTAATTCATTTTAAGTCGTTATATTCATTTCTTCTTATCATAATCTTAATTTTCTTTATCATAAAACCTAGACATTTGACATTTAACTTAAAATATTATAATTTACATGCGAGTTCTTGACATTTTACTTTTTATCCCTCTCTTGTATGTTAATAAATCTCTAAGCAAGTTTAACGTAATATCATCATCATCATAGTCGCTTTAGTGCAAGTAACTTTTAGCAAGTACTTACCAAACATTATTAAATGACACATCATATGTTCTATGTAATCATCAAGTTACCATAATCCACAAATGAGTCACATGAGCACATGAGGACACATGGCCTGGGTAGGTCCATGAACCTACTAAAGTGATAAGATAGTTTATCATGATCTTCTTAATCAAAGGTGTGGCATAGGTTGAATTAATTAATGGTGCTTGAATATTTATTTAATATTCAAATAAAAAAATGGTTTAGAAGACTCACCCATTTTTTATAAAAAAATTATTTATGCATTTAGAGCATAAAAAATATGCATAATACTTCTATAATATCCTTGAATCAAACAAAATTTCAGGCTATAACCATCATATAAAGTGTCACTCGATCTTCTTTGTTGCCATTAAATTTTTCTTTAGGCATAACTTTCAATCCATCTTGCTCTCACTCCTTTAAGAAAATGGTTGCTTTGATTTCATCTGACAATGCCCACATCATCTCTACTTACTTGTCAACTACTAGTTGCCTTGATCCCCTGCCAATTAGTTTTTGACACTTGATCTAATGAGGTGCTATGCAATTTCCATAATAAAGGTACTTCATAATCAACGTTAATAATAAGTAAGAGTATTTCAGTTAGATAAGGTCTAGTATTTTCTTAAATAGTATTCTCACAAAAAAATATTTTTTTTATGAGTTTCATTTTATTTTTTTAATTATATGGTGATCATCATGTGGAGCNTTGCCATACATTATGATGCCCAAAGTTTTTATATTTATCAGAACTTAATGTTAGTTTTAATTAAAATTGAATAAAATAATCATTGCTTAATGTCATTTTTCAGAATTATCTTTTTACACATCACTTTCAAATTTCTAAGTTATGAAAATATTTAGAGGAAATTGATTTTATATTTCCTATGCTAATAACAATTAAAGAAATATTCACTTCTTTTTTTCTTGAACCAATATGTCCACAAAAATTGTCTTTGATCAAATTAACTCTATTGGGAGATTGCTTGGAAACTCATCATAAGAAAATTTTATTCAAACTAAATTTATTTTATTATTATTATTATTATTGATGAGCTTCGAGTGCATAACATTTCAATGCTGGAAAAAATGTCCAATCGCTGGATAATCATCTCATTACCAACTAATTTAAATTAAATATTTCTTAAACCTCTTTCGCCTTCTTAGAGAGAACGTTAAGACATACGTGTCATTGAAACTTGCTCTCAATGCTGTTCAACTTGATTCGAAAAGGTTGAGATAATAGTTCAAAATAAGTTCAAATACAAAATTTGTCTGAATAAATTTCATTAACAAGGCTTAAAGACATGAGATTTTCTGTCATCAGGAGATGCTAGGTAGCGCCTTTTAATTTGATTTATCATCTGATTTACTAAATCCAACCAAACGTTAAAATACAATTATTCCTAAACTTCGACTTAAATCTAAATTTACTAAATTCAAGATTAGAATGAATTTAACCGATTTACTATTTACAAATCCAATTAATGTTAAATTCTTATTGATCTAAAGCACACTGAGAGCATATTTCTCAATTTTTAATAAATGTACAACTAAATTCATAGCTTTGAATCCTTTCCAAACTAGAGTTAAATGATTCTAAGTTGAAATTTGACTTGTTAAAATGACATGCCAATAACATGGTAGATTTTATAGCATAACAATACTTTATGAAAGCAATTGATAAGCAAGTAATCACCTGTTTTTTTTGCTTGGCTATGCTTATAGCACGGTCAACATTAACGACAAAGACCATATATGATATATCCTAGCAAATTTATTATTATTATTTTGTGATGGATAAGCAAATATATTTATTAAAAATAGACAGCTGGTTTGGCTTTTTGTGTTTTGTGGGCGGCAACTTGCTTGATGTGCAGAATTGGAAAGCCCCGGGAACACTATCCTAATTGACGTGAGACTGAGCTTTTAATTAATCCACAAGCCAAGTCATCAGCCAAACAATAGGGGATTTACATAAATACCAAGCAATTCATATGTTTCTACAAATTTCACATCTAAATTTTAGTATTTACATGTCTGCCACTCAAGTCATCAAAAATATCACTATCATCCACTTTTAATAATCTAAATACACTTCTTAATGAGAAAGTTTATCACATATTATTCAGAGTGAAAGTGATAGCGATTCAACTGCAATGATAGAAGTTTGACAATAGGGGATGTGTGATGGAGATATTGAATCATTATCGCCAATAGTGATGTGGTTAGACGACAGTGATCAAACAACAAAAGTAGTGATGAACGGGTGATGATGATTTAATGGTAGTGATTTAGTAATGAATGTCTAACGGTGGCAATGATATCGAGCATACATTGATGGTGTAACGACAACTCCTAAAACAAGTAAACAACGATGGTGGTGGTAGTGGTGTCAACCACATGACTATGGTATGGTGGCTAATAGGTGGCAATGGCATGATGATAGGGGGTCCGAGAGATAGTGTACCGACGAAGGTGGCAGTCGTTTGGAGATGTCAGTGAAAGTTGTTGTGTCGGTAGAGCAACGGTGGTTCAATGTTAGTGGCAGGTGGGAGATGGTGATCTAATGATAATAACAGTAGCAATAACTTATGTTTGGCGATGTCAGTTTGACAACTACTTTAAGGGTTCAACGACGCAGCAGAATGATAATGTTCTGGCAGTAATAGTGTCATTAGCCGATGATAGTGTTTTAACAACATTAGTGTAACATAATGGTAATGGTGGTGGCCATATGATGGTGATTTGATAACGATAACAATGGCAGAGACGATAGCGATCGGGCGATGACATTTCAATATTAGCAACGACGGTGGTCAAGCAATGGTGGTTTAGTGAAAGTGATGCAATGATGATAACTTGACTATGGTTTGATGATGGTAATAATGTCTATAGTGATGATCGAGCGATTTCTTCTTGGTGATGGCGGTTGTAAGGCTATGATGGTAATAATGTCTAGTGATGATGGATCAATGTTTTCTTGGTGATGGCAGTTGTAGCCCAACAATGATGGTTTAACAACAATAGTGGTTGCCCGATTGTGATACTGAAAGTTAAGCGACAATGATTCGATCAAGGCAACAATAGTGGTGATAGTGACTGAGTGGCAATGTTTTTGGCAATGACAGTGATGTTTAAGCAACGATGGTCTGACTACAATGGTGAGACTGGTGATGGCAACTAAGTAAAGGTGGTTAGAGAACAACAATAATGGCAACAGTTATGTCCAGGCGACAACATTTCAATGATGGCAGCAATCGTCAAGTGATGCTGGTCTTGCCATAATAGTTGCTCAGTGACAACAATGGCTAGTTAAACAAATTTGTTGTCGCCGATCGGTCGGCCTTGATTGTTTTGGGGTTGGTGAGACTGATTTGGTCGGCTAAGCTTCGCTGATTGATTAGTCTGACCTTGCCGTCTACTCACGATTCCTCGTGAGAGACCTCTATCAGTTGAGTTGTGCAAAAATATCAAACATATGGTGAATCACTGTAATCCAATAGATATCCACCATTTAACGAAAAGATTCTTAAGTAAGACTAAAACTTGATAATATTAACTCTTGATCATAATTGGGTGACTCTTGGATGTCCCTAATACAACTGTAGGATCCAAAGGATGCTCCTCCTTTGTGTTGGTTTCATCGTGGTAATAGGTTCGAGCAATCCTTTGCCTTGTTTCTTGTTGAGCTGATCTGGTTTAGGTCGCTTGGTTGATTCGGTAGGACAATTAGAACTCGGATTATTTTGCGAGCGAGTCATCCCTTGATATACCCTTTTTCTGGTTCATCCTATCACATTTTCCATGGACACCTATGTAAGAAAGTATTAATTTTATAAATAATAAATTTTATAATGTTAATTTTGTAAAAAACCTTACTTTAATTAACAAAATCCGAACGAAATATTTTCATTCATTGAATCGCCGCAACTCTTTCCAGGCCAAAAAGTTATTGCTTTATTGCTTTACCTCTGCTCTCCTCTGTTGAAACTACAAAAAAAAAAATCGCCTAAGTTTGCGTCTTCTGCTCTCCAATGGAGGCTCTCGCCTCCTCTGCTTTTACTTCCACGCTGAACGAACCCTACCATTCGCGCCACTCTTCCGTCTTTTCTCGCCCCAAGTTGCCATGTTTTGAACAGCGTTTCTTCAAAACCCATAAAAATTCTAAATTTCCAAGTCTCTCTAGTCGCCGTAGAGGATTCCGTGCAGCTAGCAATGAGGTCTTCGACGGCGGAGAGGGCGAAGAATTGGATTTTGGCCATGGGTCTGCGTGGCATGAACTCGAGGTGCTCTTTACTTTTCTTTATCCTCACTGTTTTCATATTTATTTGGTTGTTTATTAGTTCTTTCGTATGTAAGGATTTGAGTTTTGTTGCTTCTGTGTTTCTTTAAATGTGTTTTGTTGAATCGGTGGTGACATGATTTGGATGGTGTTTCGGTATTCGAAGAATCTTCCAAAATGGCATTTATTGGTTTTTCGTCTTACAGGAAATTGCTTCAGCTCATAAACTTGCTACAATGATACGGTGGAAGTAGAAAAACTGGTTTTATACATATAAACATCCCTAATCCTGTTGGACATTACACATTGAATCCTCCTTGACTCTCAATTTGGGCTTAATCAAGGGCTCATTTAGTTGCTTGTAGATAGAAAGCATATTTTCAGAAAATGATATTTGTTTAAACATGGGTCATTTCGTTGGTGTTAGATGCAAAAAATGTTTTAAAAATGATGATTTTGTTTTCAGCCGTTCTGAGTGAAAAATAAAATTCTCACTTTTGCAGGATTTTTAAGGTGTTGGTAGAGTTGAAATTCAATTAAATTGCAATCTAGTAAATTCATTTTGTTTTCAAAGAATGCTTTATAACTTCAACAAACCAAATATGTAAAGTTGTAATTGGTATATTTAAGGGGAGTTTGAGAGGGGTTGTCGAAATATTGATTTCTAACCACATAAAATCAAATGATGGATCTATGAAATTTCATTATGTCGTAGAACATTCTTTCTAACTTTCGCCAAGAAAATGGGATCTTAAGTTATTAAATGAAGCTATATATGTTTTTTTATGAACTAATAATGGAAAGCACTATGTCATTTACTATTGTGGGCCATATGAATTGTTCCTTACCAGTGTGCATGATCAAATAACATAGGTAGCATAAAGAGAAATAATATAATTTCGAAAAAACGATGAATTGCACAATGTCCCGAACTTTTTTGAACTTATAGGATTGCCTTCTTGGATCTATTGATGTGGCTTCGATATCCGTATGGACTTGAATCGTGGTACCTTGATATTCATTTATGCTTTATTTTTGTGTTTATAATCCTAGGGATTTTTAGAAACTCTCCAACAATATTTGGTTGTAGAAAGTCTTAGGATACTTTTAGAACAAAATTTGAAGTCTCTTTGTAATAGTGCTGATATTGAAAGCCCAACAATATTTAATGCTAAATAGAGTACATCTCACAACTCACACCTGGCTCTATAGCATCGTTTTCATCATCATATTCTGACTATTTGGGGACCATAAATTATAGGATGTTATCTCAAAAATACGCACTGCATTACTTGCTATAAGGACCAATGAACTGTGAGTAATGCGCCATAGATATTTTTGACATAATATGTTAGATGGGAGCTATGATTTAAGATTATAAGGCCAATTTGTATTTAGGCAATTTTTTAAGAAATATGAAATGTGTAGGACTATCCTTGTAATTTAAATAATTCTTGTGGGCACCCTTGATAATATTGTGACTAAATTCAATAAGGATAATTACAAATGAATGATCACATTTGGATGATTAATTTAATTTTGAAATTTTAATGGCCAAGGTTTTCACTTAATGGAATTTAATGCCATTTTCTTTGGGATAATTTATCAACATTTTTCAGTAGGGAAATTTAGCAGCTAATGCCTATTTTATGGTTAATCAATTAGTTGAAACATAGTATCGACGAAGTTGGCATCGACAAGATGGATTTAACTGAAAAAGAAGTGACTGGACCTTCTTATGACACAAATTGTCATGGCGGATTTACAACCAGAGCTGGGCTATTCAGAACACCAATTTCAGGTGGATTGCATAGCGCGACATCTTCTTATGATTTACCTCGTCCAGAATTATCTGTTCGCAACTTGATGGAGCAGGTAAGCTACTTTGTCAGTGACAATTAGTTTTTTTACACATGATAACATAGCTCTCTTTTCATTTGAATTTTTCTAAATCATAATTTGATTTATATTTTTGCTTTCCTTGATCGTATTTTCATGTCACTCCCTATTCATAATAGGCTAGGTTTGCTCATTTATGCACTGTGATGTCTCGAATGCACCATCGACGTGCAGGATATCCATGCGGTTCTTTGGTTGATTATGCAACTGATTCAATTGGGCGTAAGTTTGTAATGTTATTTACACATCCATTTCAATTTTACTTCTGGTTGCCTTTTAGCAATATCACTTGCTATTTCTTAGATCCAATTTTTTCGCTTTCACCGTTGGCCATGCACACTCGCAACTTGTTGGCAGATCCGAGGTGCACTCTAGTTGTTCAGGTATTGCTATATCAATAAACCATATTTTATCTGCACACTACATTAAGCGTCAGAATTTAAGCATTTGTTATAAAAATTTTGGATTATCTATATCAAGGCTTATTTGTAGATTCCTGGGTGGAGCGGGTTATCAAATTCACGTGTGACAATATTTGGCGATGCCGTCCCACTTCCTGCAGATCAACAGGTCAGCTATCATTTATCTCTTGTTCTTCATTGTGAAAATTTTTCCCCCCATTTTGCTTGTATAAAGTTATGTGCTTGATGCTACTGGTAATCTGTTGATTTCATTGACAAGAGAAGTTTCTCACTGCAACTTGCTTGTGTATTTTCTGCAAAGTTCTGTTCTGCTACCGACAATGTTAAGAAAATAGAGACTCTCTTCTAGTAGCCCATTTGCCTTAATTTTCTCATTGTAAATTGATGCTAGGCATGCTTTTCTGAACCATTTTTCTTAACTAACTCTGGAGTAGCTGGACTATTTTTCTCATGGATTGTTATCTAGTCTATTATTAGGAATTACGAGAGTAATATGGAGACTTGAAGGCAATTTTAATAGAACTACTTCTTGGATTTTAGGTGATCAATAAGTGGCTGTGAGTTAAATGTAGAGTAAAAATGCAATGTTAACATGCATGTGTAGTAAATGTAGGAAAATTATTTTTAGAAATGACTATTAGAGAAATGACTGGAGTAGTATTTTTGAGGATTTAGAGTGGAAATGCAATGTTAACATGCTTGTGTAGTAAATTTAGGAAAAATATTTATAGAAATGACTATAAGAGAGATGACTGGAGTAGTATTTTTGAGGACAAGGTTTTGTAACGTGTACAATGAAGTATAGAGGATGTTTCATTAAGATACAACAACAGAAACAATTTTTTCTCCATTGTGTCCTATTGAGTGTCATATTTTCATTTAATTCTAATGGATTAAGATCATTTTCTATACAATATGCTCAAGTTTTTTTAGGTCTACCTCTTTCTTAATATAAGGCCATTCTAAAAAATCTACTTTCCTAATTGGATCATCAGTTGGTTGACGTATAATGTGACATGACTTAATAAGATGAAGAGTAATATTTATGACGGATTAGGAAGGAAAAATTATGAAACTTAGTTAAGATTGCTAGATATTATGCCAAGAAAAGGTTAAATAAAGTTGATATGACTCAAAACACTATATATGAATGTATGGGGACTATTAGATTGAGGATTCAAATGCCAACTCATAATAGGTGGGATAAGTCCAATGTGATAATGATGGATGAATATTTGATTTAAGCTTAAAGTGGTATATGACTCTTAGTGTTTTAAAAAAAAAAATTCTTAATATTTTCCTCAAATAATAAGATAAGGATCATTGTAATAGCAATTAAGCTTTAGATCGTTGTATTAATGATGATCAATTAAACAATCACTTGCTTTATTTTGTTGCAAACTAAAAATTATATGAAATTTTTCTGAAAATATTAAACTAATGATCACTGAAATAGAAATTCAATGAAAGCTTCAAACCATGAAACCATTACTCAATATAGATTCATAGTTTAGTAAGAGTCAATGGTAATTGTTTTCATACAAAATAATTCCACTAATGAAACTAATATCGAAATACGTAGCTCAAAATGAAGCTAAAGTTTGAGAATACCACATAAATAGTCCAAATCTCACACGAAAATAAGGAGAAGACTTTCCTAGAAATAGACGATCTTTTCATCTTACGAACAACCTTTTTATCGATGGCTAGATACTTTGCTAAATTTTTATATTAGAAATAAAACAAATATCACTTTCTTTTATAAAGACATGCTAATACTTACATAACACTCAAATCTTGGATATTTATGAAACTAGGACCTTCAAATCTAGGAAAATTCAAATCCTTTTTTTTTTGCTTTTGTAAAATTTCCAATGGATTGATCATGGAGCATGTAAATACAATTAGTCTAGTAGTTATAAAATTTAAGTGATATATATGTAATTGCCCCTAACTTCTCAACCTTGGCAAGTTTAACACAACAAACTTTGAGAAATTAAATTAAAAATCACTTGGAACTGCATATTACATGATGATTGGATCTTGGAAGCAGTTGTTTACACACTCCTCTTTGCTATTATTAATCTAGATAAGTGTTGAAATATTCACTTGACTCTTTGCAGAGGGTTATTTTTGTTAGAACTATAAAAATAAATTGATAATATGAAATTAAGGAATAAACATAGCACAATTAAATAAATAAAAGAAAAGCAATAAGATTGAAATAGCTTGAAAGGGAGGTGTGCCTGAAAGAGAGGTGTACCAATAACATTATTGACATGCGTCAATTTTACATCATTTTACTTACTATTTTTCTTGCATTTTATATCTTAATTTCATTTATTTAACACAGTTCTACGTTTGAGAAAAGTATTTTGTTCGTGTTGTGCAAGATGCAATAATTGAATACGAACAAGATGTAACGAGAAAATCCAGAAGAAAGTGACCCGAAGCGGCGTGACGACGTCTAAAGGTGGCGTGACCATGCCATTGATTGAACAAGGCCCGTGTGACCACACCCAAAAATGGCGTGATCGCGCCATAGGTTGCAGTAGGGCAGTGCGACCATGCCATAATTGAGGGTGACCATGCTGGCCCTGACAGAAGAACGGCATGACCACATAAATGAGCGGGTAACACTTCAGGAAGAAAATTTGATGGCCCAAATCGTGATTCTTTCTATAAAATCAGATCTTAAGACTTCTAAGAGGGGGTTCTGCATCAGAGAATGTTTGGAGACTGAAAGAGGGGAGTTTGGGAGAGAATTGAGGGATCCCTTGAGGGATTTCTTCCTCGGGTTGAAACCTTCAAGGGAGAGTTTTTCCTTACTTTGTAAGTTATGAGAAATTTTGTATGAGAGGGAAAGTTGCGGACTTTGTTTGAGAAACAATTTTTTGTAATTTTTTCATCTTTATGTTGCTTGCGATGAAATTTCATGTGGTGTTTTAGCTATGGTTTTCTCCGTAATGAGCCGCTAATTTTTTCTTCGTGTCTATGTAATGTAAGGAGTAGTGAATTTATTGTTGATTTCCATAATACTTTTTTCATTAATTGTTTTCTTGAGTTTTTCATAGCCTATGTTCTTGGTTAACCCCTGATCATCATTTACTCTTAGTTTGGTTAACTAGGAAGTTAAAATATTTTGTGAAGCCACGAAATCTAACCCTTGCGTTGTGGAAACAAAGAGTTAAACACATAATTTTGAGAGGATAGACATGTTTCAATGGAATTCTACAATCATTCCAGTGGATCAGTAAAGGCATGTAGAATGTCATGGGGATTAAGGAAGCCCTAACTTCATGGATTCTAAGTTTCTTTTAATCTAGACATAGACATAAGGAGTACTTTATCCCCGATTGACAACAATCACGTAGGAAAAACACTTATGAATACCGTGATTGCCACGATTCCCAAATCACAGAGGCATGAGCCTCATCCATTTTGAAGAAATTCACAATTTTTTCCCTCCTATTTTCTGCTTTCCATTACCGCCAACCGGATATAATAATTCTTTGGAGAAAAAGAAAAAGAGAAGAAAAAAAGGATAAAACAAATAATGTGAAAAACCCCTGAGGAGAAGCTTGAGATAGATACATCAAAAATGCAAGAAAGTTGAAAGGGGGGCTAATGAGACATCAATTGTGAGTTGAGCCTTGATTTCTTCATAACAAAGAATAAGAATTAAGTAATCTTTAAATTGGCTAGAACGTATTGCAACTGTACTAAAAATATTTGAGGTTCGTGAAAGGGAATCTAAATGACACTAATTAAAGAGTTTTTGGGGGCCTAGGCCCGATCTAGCTCATGAGCCAAAAATGGCATTCGAGTCGGGGCGTTTACAATTCAAGCCGGCTCGTGTACATCTTGAGCCAACTCGAAAATCAGATTGATCTACACTAGATTGGATCGAAATTTATTGGATTGATCCACTATCCAATTTCGATCCATTCAAAAATATTTCGATCCGATTTCGAGTCGGCCCTAGATCAGCTTGAAATCGGATTGTTCAAACTCCACCATGCCATTAATCAAATAAGGCTAGCGTAACACACCCGAAAATGGCGTGCCCATGCCATAGATTGCAGTAGGGTAGCGTTACCACACAAGCCCTGACAAAATAACGACATGATTACGTCGGAAACAGGCGTGACCACGCCGACGAGCGTGAAACACTTTAGGAAGGAAATTTGATGGCCCAAACCACGCTTCTTGCTATAAAATTAGATCTCAGTGCTTCTAAGAGGGAGTTCAACATCAAAAAAGGCTTGGAGGTTGAAAGAGAGGGGTTTGAGAGAGGATTTGAGAGATCTCTTGAGGGATTTCTTCCTCCTTGGGTTTAAACTTTCAAGAGAGTTTTTCTTTACTTTGTGAGTTATGAGAGATTTTGTATGAGAGAGAAAATTGCTAACTTTGTTAAGAAACAATTTCTTGTAAGTTGTTGATCTTTATGTTGCTTGCAATGGGATTTCATGGTGTTTTTCGCTATGGTTTTATCCGTAATGAACGATTAAGCTTTTCTTAGTGTCTCTATGATGTAGGGAGTAGTGGATTTATCATTGATTTTTTGTATTATTTTTCCATTAATTGTTCTCTTGAGTATTTCTTGGTATCTGTTGGTTAATCTCTTATCTTCATTTACTCCTAATCTGGTCAACTAGGAAGTTAAAATTTTTCATAAAACCACGACCTTTGACTATTTCATAGTGGAAATGAAGAGTTAATCACATAATTTTGATAGGATAGATATATTCTAGTGGAATTTTACAATTATCCCAGCGGATCAGTAAAGGCTTATTGAATGCCATGAGGCTTGAGCAAGCCTCAACTTCATGGATTCTAGGTTTCTTTTGACCTAGACATAGGCATAAGGAGTACTTTGTTCCCGATTAACAACAATCACGTAGGAAAAATATTTAGGAAAACTATGATCGCCACTATCCTCAAATCACAGAGGCACGAGTTTCATCTATCTTGAAGAAACACACAAATTTTTCCCTCCTGTTTTCTGCTTTCCTTTACCACCAAGTACTCTGTTTTGCTAGGACCTTAGGACTTAAAAAATTTTCAATAAACTAGAGTTTTTTTTTTTTGTGGAAGTAATTATTACACTTTCACTGTGGGATCGATACGCGGTTCTCTTGAACCACATTACTACTTGACACGTGCACTTGCGTTGTATGAACCACTTATGTCCCAGTAAGTTTTGGCGTGTTAACTATCGTTATAGTAGATAAAGTGTTGGGTGCACCAATTTGTGGCTCTATCTTCTACTCGTGAAGTACAATTTATCATCTTACCTTGATTGCATTTGCATCACAACAAATTGATAAAACTTTAAACTAATTGTGTGTATTTAGTTGCCCAAAAAAAAAGAAAAATTGATGGAGAAAGAAGAGATAATTAATAATTTTTTATCCCTTTCAAGTTAATATTCTGATCTATTTTTAAATAAAAGATTAGTGCAAAATAATAAATGCTATTTATGATTTATAGTTGTTAACAAATATTATTATAATTTACATATTTATTTATTTATTTATATTTAATTTAATTTGTGTTATATATATATCTTGTTTATATAGTGTTGTAATAATAGGCCGCTATAAACAGATCTTGTTATGTCCTTGAAACACTTACGAATTGAGATGAAGGCGCATGAAATGATACAGTGTGTCTCATATAATTTGTGCACAAAATGATACAATAATTTATATACCTAGTTTAAAAATTTAGTCATTATGGTATTTGTTATTGTCAGATTTTGGTTATATTTAGTGAAGGTTCAAATCTGGAATATATTTTCATTTAATGCATGATAAAAGTTATCTAAAATTATAAATTTTCAGCTCTATTTATTTCATTATTTAAGGAGGGAATTATTATAATTAATACTAAAAATAAAATAACATTATAATATTATAGCGTGAAAAAGTTATAATGTTATAACATAAAAATGTTGTCACTTAAGAACGTTATACATTATTAATTTTATAACATATAACATAAATTAAATTAAATGCAAAAAATTATTAAATTTATAATTTAAAATAACATCTTTTTACACAAATAATATTTATTATTTTGCTCTTTTTTCAATCATATATAGATGAGAATAGAAGAGGACTCATTATATCTCACGACTAAAAGAAAGAGCTACAAATTAGTGCAGCAAGGTTTGATGTACTCTTAGGTAGGGTTGTAAACTAGCCGAGCTTAAGCGAGCTTAGGCTTGGCTCGTGTACGACTTGTTTAAGATTGGTCGTTTCTGAAATGAGCTCGTGTTTGAAATGGGCTTGTGAACAATGTGTTCGTGTTCGACTCGATTTAGATATTCTTGTTCGCGTTCTACTCGAAATTATCTCTTTAAATTAATTGAAAAAATATAGGGTGTTAGATTCCAACCTGCACCAACTCTGTGCAATAGAAGACACAAAATCACATAGCCATACGAGATGTTTTCATTTAAACTTAGATATAAATATATATAATATTTTTATTATATAAATAATATATATATAATTTCTTTATTTTGAGCTAAAATGAGTTGATGAGCGAGCAAAGGGTTGTTCGTGTTCGACTTATTTGTAATTTGAGCTTAAAAAAATTGTTCATGTTTGGCTCGTTTACTTAACCCATAAGCCTAACACGAGCTACTTAACGAGTCGAATATGAGTTGTTTTGGAACAACGAACTTTTCTGATAGCCCTACTCTTAGGAGAAATTATTGCATCAGGAGTCCTCATGCAATTTTCAGGACTTCAATCAATGTCTGCCACGTGTACAGGCAGACCCCCGAATTTAATACATGGGTGGGTTTACCTGTACNTATTCCAACACCTACAACCTAGACTGGAGGAGCCACCCAAATTTCTCTTGGAATAATAACAACCAGCAATGAAAGAAAAATCAGAACAACCATGTAGGTAGTTGGCAAAACCCAGGAAACCGACTCTGAAAACCACAATATCCACGAAGTTGCAGGCTAGTTCCCAAAACCAAAAGAAATCGTCTATCGAGGAACTAGTCATTATGGGGAGCACTTTATAGAATCGAGCAGTAGCCATCAAAAATTTAGAAACACAATTAGGACAACTGGTGAGCTCAATGAACAATAAACCCCTAGGAGCACTGTCAAGCAATACTATAGTAAATCCCAAGATCCGAATTTGGAGAATTGCAAGGTGGTAAAAATCGAGACTAGAGTAGAAAAGAGAGCCAACCATCCCGAAGCTAATAAAGTTTTGAGACCTATGTTTGGAAAAGTGTCATCTCCCATCCAGATTGATCACCACAGAAAGACTTTTACCTCCATTCCCTCAAAAGCTACAAAAGCCCAACAAGCACCTTAGTAGTTTTATCATCCCATATTCCATAGTAACTGAGTTTAGCGGAAAAATATTCTGTGTTCTAGGGACTAGTGTCAATTTTATGCCTCNTTTACCTCCATTCCCTCAAAAGCTACAAAAGCCCAACAAGCACCTTAGTAGTTTTATCATCCCATATTCCATTGTAACTGATTTTAGCGGAAAAACATTCTGTGTTCTAGGGACTAGTGTCAATTTAAACATTTTCAAACAACTAGGGAGAGGAGAAATAAAGCCTGCCAATCTGACCCTTCAGTTAGCAGACCAATTTGCGACTCATCCTTTATGCATAGTGAAAACACTACCCATTACTATGGAAAGATTTATGTTCCTAGCTGATTTTGTAATCTTGGATTTGAAAGCTGATAAAGATATGCATATGATTCTAGGAAGACCTTTCTTAGCCACTAACAAAGCCATTATTGATGTTAAGAGGGGGAAGGTAATTTTGAGATAAAATAATCAAACAATTACACTTGATGTCTTAAAATTAGCAGACCTTCCCCGGGCATATAGGAATTATCCAACTCAAAGAACTGAAACAGTGACTAGGGTGGTAAAATTCCAATCAACGGAATTTGAGCATGTCCACGTGGAAGAGANTTAGCAGGCCTTCCCCGGGCATATAGGAATTATCCAACTCAAAGAACTGAAACAGTGACTAGGGTGGTAAAAGTCCAATCAACGGAATTTGAGCATGTCCACGTGGAAGAGCAACGGATAATTGATGAATTTTTTTGGAACTTGGCTGACGAAAACATTACTCTTCCAATAGGAGAAGCGCTGCCACGAAACTTAGACATGTTAGGAAACTATCTTAGTTGACCGATGAGAACCACTAGGGATTATCTGACTGAAAGCGAGAGGTTGCTGAGACTCTTTCATCAGTGGTCAAAATAGGATCAAAATTTTTGGGAGGAAATTGAGGACACAATTTTATTGGAAACCCTAAGACAATCTGCAATTGAAATGAAGGATCAAGGATTACTAAGTTGGTACTTTGATTTTGGAGACCCATTTAGGGTAATGCCTGAGACTTTGTCTAGCTGAGGACGTTAAACCGAACACTATCTTGGGAGACAACCCAAGTGTTATCTGATTTGTTGATCATATTTTTACTTCTTCATGTGTTTGTATTGTAATTTACTTGGAAATTTATGTTAAAGTTTTATTTAAATTAGTTTGAAACCTTGTTTCTCTACAAAGTAGCAACCCCTAGACTGAGATTTTCACTGCATCATTAGTTCTTACCCAATGACCGAGATGCTTTACTTTCTGAGAGTCCTGTGATATAACATGTTTTTACCTTTTCTTGCACTTACTTTGTATCTTTAGTTTCTGTAATGCATGTATTGAAAAAATCAAGCTTGAGGGAGGTAGTACTTTACCTTATTATGAACCTGATTAGTAGTTTACAAAGCTCAAAAAAAGATTTATACTTCATTTTGTAACTCCTGTTTTTTATTTGATTTAAAATGCTTATCACGGTCCAGGAGAAGTAAATAAATGTTGTGTAGAAAAAGATTAACTTTAGTTAGTAAGTAGAAGATGCTAGAAGTTAACAAATTCGTATTTCACTTAGGAGAAACCCATAAATTGTTTAAACNAGCTCAAAAAAAGATTTATACTTCATTTTGTAACTCCTGTTTTTTATTTGATTTAAAATGCTTATCACGGTCTAGGAGAAGTAAATAAATGTTGTGTAGAAAAAGATTAACTTTAGTGAGTAAGTAGAAGATGCTAGAAGTTAACAAATTCGTATTTTACTTAGGAGAAACCCATAAATTGTTTAAAAAGAGAAATTTAGTTATTGAGTAACCAATTAAAGATATCTTTATTCTTTTTTTTAATTCATTTGGACCACTTTAATTTGATCTTAAATTTTAACTGAAAAAGATAACTTAGAAGTGGAATATCAAATAATAAAGTGTTCAGTTTTGTTGCTTAAAAAACATAACCNGTTTAAACAGAGAAATTTAGTTATTGAGTAACCAATTAAAGATATCTTTATTCTTTTTTTTAATTCATTTGGGCCACTTTAATTTGATCTTAAATCTTAACTGAAAAAGATAACTTAGAAGTGGAATATCAAATAATCAAGTGTTCAGTTTTGTTGCTTAAAAAACATAACACCTCTTCACATTTAAAAGAGAAGCTAGAAAAGGAAAAGTTGCCAACTGGATATAATAATTCTTTGGAGAAAAAGAAAAAGAGAAGAAAAAAAAGAAAAAATAAATAATGTGAAAAACCCTTGAGGAGAAGCTTGAAATAGACACAACAAAAATGCAAGAAAGTTGAAAGGGGGGCTAATGAGACATAGATTGTGAGTTGAGCATTGATTTCTTCATAACAAAGAATAAGAATTAAGTGATCTTTAAGTTGGCTAGAACCTACTGCAACTGTACTAAAAATATTTGAGGTTCATGAAAGGGAATCTAAATGACACTAATTAAAGAGTTTTTGGGGGCCTAGGCCCGATCTAGCTCATGAGCCAAAAATGGCATTCGAGTCGGGTCATTTACAATTCAAGACTGCTCGTGTACATTTTGAGCCAACTCGAAAATCGAATTGATCAACATTGGATTGGATCGAAATTTATTGGATTGATCCACTATCCAATTTCGATCCATTCAAAAAAATTTCGATCCGATTTCGAGTCGACCCTAGATCAACTTGAAATCGGATCGTTCAAACCCCACCATGCCATTAATCGAACAAGGCTAGCGTAACACACCCGAAAATGGCATGCCCATCATAGGTTGCAGTAGGGTAGCGTGAACACGCAAGCCCTGACAGAAGAACGACATGATTACGTTGGAAACAGGCGTGACCACGCCGACGAGCGTGAAACACTTTAGGAAGGAAATTTGATGGCCTAAACCGTGCTTCTTGCCATAAAATTAGATCTTAGTGCTTCTAAGAGGGAGTTCAACATCAAAAAAGGCTTGGAGGTTGAAAGAGAGGAGTTTGAGAGAGGATTTGAGCGAGATCTCTTGAGGGATTTCTTCCTCCTTGGGTTGAAAATTTCAAGAGAGTTTTTCTTTACTTTGTGAGTTATGAGAGATTTTGTATGAGAGAGAAAATTGCTAACTTTGTTAAGAAACAATTTCTTGTAAGTTGTTGATCTTTATGTTGCTTGCAATGGGATTTCATGGTGTTTTTCGCTATGGTTTTATCCGTAATGAACGATTAAGATTTTCTTAGTGTCTCTGTGATGTAGGGAGTAGTGGATTTATCGTTGATTTACTGTATTATTTTTCCATTAATTGTTCTCTTGAGTTTTTCTTGATATTNCAATGGGATTTCATGGTGTTTTTCGCTATGGTTTTATCCGTAATGAACGATTAAGCTTTTCTTAGTGTCTCTGTGATGTAGGGAGTGGTGGATTTATCGTTGATTTACTGTATTATTTTTCCATTAATTGTTCTTTTGAGTTTTTCTTGATATCTGTTGGTTAATCTCCGATCTTCATTTATTCCTAGCCTGGTCAACTAGGAAGTTAAAATTTTTCATGAAACTACGACCTTTAACCGTTTCATAGTGGAAGAGTTAATCACAGAATTTTGATAGGATAGATATATTCTAGTGGAATTTTACAATTATCCAAGTNCTCCGATCTTCATTTATTCCTAGCCTGGTCAACTAGGAAGTTAAAATTTTTCATGAAACTACGACCTTTAACTGTTTCATAGTGGAAGAGTTAATCACAGAATTTTGATAGGATAGATATATTATAGTGGAATTTTACAATTATCCAAGCGGATCAGTAAAGGCTTGTTGAATGCCATGAGGATTGAGCAAGCCTCAACTTCACGGATTCTAGGCTTTTTTTGACCTAGACATAGGCATAAGGAGTACCTTGTCCCCGATTAACAACAATCACGTAGGAAAAATATTCAGGAAAACTATGATCGCCATGATCCCCAAATCACAGAGGCACGAGCCTCATCTATCTTGAAGGAACTCACAAATTTTTCCCTCCTGTTTTCTGCTTTCCTTTACCGCCAAGTACTCTGTTTTGCTAGGACTTTANGATCGCCATGATCCCCAAATCACAGAGGCACGAGCCTCATCTATCTTGAAGGAACTCACAAATTTTTCCCTCTTGTTTTCTGCTTTCCTTTACCGCCAAGTACTCTGTTTTGCTAGGACCTTGGGACTTAAAAATCTTCTTTTGATAATTGTCAAACTAAGTTAACTGAATTAGTAAACTAGTGTTTTTTTTTGTGTAAGTAAATATTACACTTTCACTGTGGGATCGATACGCGGTTCTCTTGAACCACATTACTACTTGACACGTGCACTTGCGTTGTATGAACCACTTACGCCCCAGTAAGTTTTGGCTTGTTAACTATCGTTATAGTAGATAAAGCGTTGGGTGCACCACTTTGTGTCTCTATCTTCTACTCGTGAAGTACAATCTATCATCTTACCTTGATTGCATTTGCATCACAACAAATTGATAAAACTTCGAACTAATTGTGTGTATTTAGTTGCCCAAAAAAAAAAGAAAAATTGATGGAGAAAGTAAGAGATAATTAATAACTTTTTATCCCTTTCAAGTTTATATTCTGATCTATTTTTAAATAAAAGATTAGTGCAAAATCGTAAATGCTATTTATGATTTATAGTTGTTAACAAATATTATTATAAGTTACATATTTATTTATTTATTTATATTTAATTNGATTGCATTTGCATCACAACAAATTGATAAAACTTCGAACTAATTGTGTGTATTTAGTTGCCCAAAAAAAAAGAAAAATTGATGGAGAAAGTAAGAGATAATTAATAATTTTTTATCCCTTTCAAGTTTATATTCTGATCTATTTTTAAATAAAAGATTAGTGCAAAATCGNGATTGCATTTGCATCACAACAAATTGATAAAACTTCGAACTAATTGTGTGTATTTAGTTGCCCAAAAAAAAAAGAAAAATTGATGGAGAAAGTAAGAGATAATTAATAACTTTTTATCCCTTTCAAGTTTATATTCTGATCTATTTTTAAATAAAAGATTAGTGCAAAATAATAAATGCTATTTATGATTTATAGTTGTTAACAAATATTATTATAAGTTACATATTTATTTATTTATTTATATTTAATTTAATTTGTGTTATATGTTATAGTATTAATATTTTTTTTAATGTTATTAATATATATATATATGTGTGTGTGTGTGTGTGTGTTTAATTTAATTTGTGTTATATGTTATAGTATTAATATTTTTTTTAATGTTATAATGTGTGTGTGTGTGTGTGTGTGTCTGTGTGTCTGTGTGTTTGTGTTTGTCTGTGTGTCTGTGTGANTGTGTGTTTAATTTAATTTGTGTTATATGTTATAGTATTAATATTTTTTTTAATGTTATAATGTGTGTGTGTCTGTGTGTCTGTGTGTGTCTGTGTGTCTGTGTGTGTGAGAGAGAGAGAGAGAGATTAACTTCTGAAGCTGAGTGATTTAAAAATTTATTAGATTGTTTACCTTAAATTGGCAAATATGCACTTGTTATTTTAATAAGTTGTGATAATAAAATAGTTATAGCGAAAACATAATGTGCAAACAATAATTATTAAAAGAGTCATATGAGATAAGACTTGACTCTTTATATGAATTATATAAGNGAGAGAGATTAACTTCTGAAGCTGAGTGATTTAAAAATTTATTAGATTGTTTACCTTAAATTGGCAAATATGTACATGTTATTTTAATAAGTTGTGATAATAAAATAGTTATAGCGAAAACATAATGTGCAAACAATAGTTATTAAAAGAGTCTTATGAGATAAGACTTGACTCTTTATATGAATTATATAAACGAGGNTTTAAACTTAGACATAAATATATATAATATATTATTATATAAATAATATATGTAATATATTCTTATAAAAA
>JXCR01148758.1:14639-25535 GCA_002079205.1 Phalaenopsis hybrid cultivar | reverse complement strand
CTCGTTAGGCTTAACGAACGAGCCGAACACGAGCTGCTTAACGAACCGAACACGAGCTGTTCACGAACAACGAGCCAAATTGACAGCCCTACATGTGACAGACCCTAATTGGAGTCCTAATGCAATAATTTTTCTACTCTTATGGGGTATTTGGCAGCCCCTATGAATTGGATTTATCGGCTGGATTTATTAAATCCAACCAAACATAAAAATATACAAGTTCCATGGATTTAAGGTTCGAATTTTGCCTTTGATTTATGTTAAATTCAGATTTAATAAATCTAGCAAGGAGGTGAATTTAATAACTCCAGATTTACTAAATCCTACTAAGATTAAATCCTTCCTGCAGTCAAACACTACCTTAAGAAATTTAGACATTTTAATTTGATTAAAAATTATAACTCTAGTCTAAGAACACGTAGTATAATTTCAGTTTTCATCGTAGATCTAGAGATTAATATTGATTAGTAGATTTTCGGATACTGCACTACCATAAAATGTGAAGACATAATCACTAGTGAAATTTGTATTATCATTGTCGACAATCCAAATAGCATCATAGTATTCTAGTACTATAAGAAACCATTATAATTAATGCAATAGTTTTTATTGTATTTTAAATATTTAACAATCCTTTCTATTGCTTTCCAAGTAGTTTTAATTGGGTTACTAGAATCGACTCAATTTTCCTACGACATGACTAATATCAGGTTGAGAATAATTTATTAGATGCACGCCATTCGCTATCATCAAATTCTTTGAGATTATATTTATTATGATGCACTATCACCCAAATTATTAATAAGATATAAGTTGGATTTATATGTAGTGCTTATGAGATTTACATATTCATAATTAAATTTTGTGAGAAATTTATGAATATAATATGACTGAAATAAAACTTTTGTTTACATTTCTACAAATTTTTACACAGTATTACACATTAATTTCACCTAAAATTTTCATATCTATTTGGGTTGATAGAAAACCGTTACTATTATTTATAATATCTAGATTCATACCAAAAATTAAAATATCATCAACAACTTAACATAAACAATATAACTATTATTAACAATATTAATATAAATATTTATTAAATTCACTAATAAAAAAAATCATGTGATACTATTATTTTGTCACACATTTCATGTCATTACTTGGGAGCTTGTTTTAATCCCTACAAAAATGTTACAAATTTATAAATTTTATTTTCTTGAACTTTTGCTATAAATTATACATGTTGATCAATATAATTTTTTTCATCTAAATCACAATTTAAAAATGTTGTCTTACTATCTATTTAATGTATAATTAGATTGAATGCTGAAGATAAAGCTAAAATTAAACTGTATTAAAAAATCATGCCATAGAAGAGTAAATGCTGCTGAGTTGCTTTAAAATTCAATGAAACTTGTAATTTAGAACTTCATTATTGCAGTATCATTTTTAATGATACACGATGTCCTGCTCTTTTAAATTTGTTCTTTGATTTGCGATTGAATTTCCCCTTTAATTTGATTTAAATAACTGTACTGAATTTTATACTCTTTCCCAGTAGATTTGATGGGCATGTAAGTAAATTTTGCATTGCTTACTGCAGGGTTGGGCTTGTAAACAATTCATAGCAAAGCACCAACAGTGGGCATCCCAGCAGTGGGGAAACTTCTATTATTACAGGATGGCTACCATTAGGTTTGTCATGTTTTTCTCATCCATTGATTTTTTCATTTTTAATATAACAGAAGCTTAATATAATATTGTTTGAGCGGAGAATCTTTGTTCTTTGAATGGTTTTGTATGGCTTATTGAAGTCAACTGCTAACATTTTTTAGGTGTGCGCATCTAACTCTAAGATTAGAAGCCACATTATAATTATTCTGGTCAGCTATAGCAGCTTGTTGAATCAGCTAGGGTTATCATCCTTCCGGTTCTTTGTATTTAATCGACTTGATAATGATGATTTCATTTCACTTTTTCTAAGAAATTTAAAATTTGAATTTGGTGTTTGTTATCTTATATGCTTTGTGCGTTAACGGACTTAATAAAGGATTAAACTAATTTAACTATCAACTTTTTAGTGTCTAATACCGGAACTAGTAGGTAAAACAGTAGAAACAAAAAAAACAAACTTTCATTAATATTAAAATAGTTATATAATATGACTCGAACATAAATAATAATACAAAAGATAAAACGACTCCGGCAAACACTCCTAAAAGTACCCCAATGGGTGGTGGAGGTCGGCTAGAGGGATCGAGATGCTTGGGAGGGATGAAGAAAGTCACGGAAGGTGGGTGTTAGCAAAGGGAAGGGGCGGAACTGTGAGGGCAAGTAGGAAAGGTTTGTAGGTGGTCGACAGCGGCAGTGAGGAGAGTGTTTGAGGAGCTTGAAAGGAGTTATGTAGGCGGACAACAATAATAATCTACCGGAAGGGGAAATGGCTGAGTTTCGAGATGATGGAGGGAGCTTTCAGCGGTTGAATAGTGGAGGGGAGAGGGTTTTGGGGAAGGTAGAAATGAGGGATACAATCACCACTTCGGAGAGGATAAAGTTGAAGCACCACCGCCTCCTCGGATACAACCCACAAAGGGGAAAGAGTCTCCACACACGAGATTAGAAGACAACTTTACTCCAACAGACTCTCTACACACAAGGGACGGTAATTTATAGGCTCTCTTAGGATGGAGGAAGCTTCTACATAAAGGAAGAAAGTGGAAAAGGCGAGGAATCTAGAAAACCCTGACCATAAAAGAACCAGTGTTGAACAACCCAACAGGATTACGGGAGTTTGTGATCTCTCTTCTCTGCTCTCGCATGGGTTCTTCGGCTAACGCGAATTTGTGGGGATCGCGATCTCGCTTGGGTTTGCGGGCCCCTACCCTTGGAAACGAAGCGCCCACATCAAGCACTTTTAGCACCGCAATCGAGTGCTGCCCCAGCACTCGCGTCAGTGTCATAAGCATATGTTCTATGCATTTTGTTTTGGCGGATTTGTTCAAGGATACACACAAATGACTTCAACCTTGAGGTTTGTATTAGATCCTTAACAAAAACTCATTAATCTGGTGCTTTGTGGTTTGATGAGCCTATTTAAGACAAAATTCTCTTAATTTTAGCCTTGCATTTTATATGAGCTTTTGTATTGATTCATTGGTTCTTTGCTTTATGCTTCGCCAGATTTATTGAAGAAAGTGAGCCCTTTTGTCTTTGCCTCACANTGTATTGATTCATTGGTTCTTTGCTTTATGCTTCGCCAGACTTATTGAAGAAAGTAAGCCCTTTTGTCTTTGTCTCACGCTCTTCAAATTTGTTAAAGGAGTTTGACATTTTAACGTAATGATGATATCAAATTTGACTTGATTATTTTATTAANTGTATTGATTCATTGGTTCTTTGCTTTATGCTTCGCCAGACTTATTGAAGAAAGTAAGCCCTTTTGTCTTTGCCTCACGTTCTTCAAATTTGTTAAAGGAGTGACATTTTAACGTAATGATGATATCAAATTTGACTTGATAATTTTATTAGCGAGGATCATTTCTTTAACTTTAATTATCTATTGAAAAATCGAGAGGAAATGTTTGGCTTAAGTTACTTGAACTCATTTAGTGAGATGAGCTTTGAGCTTGATAAATTTTATCCTCATACTGATTAAATGAGGATTCTTCTATTATCGTCGTTCTTCAATTTTTTTTGTGTAAGAAAAGTTGCTAACGACTCAACCATATTTAGGCACTCGAGTTTTTAACTTGGGCTACGAGGAATTTGTGATTTTTAAATTTAGTTTATTGAGGTTTGCAAACTTAGAAATCTCTTTTCTTATCTTTCAAGATAGAAATTATATACACGATAATCATCTTTCATGGATGTATAGATGTTTTCTTGAGTGCTCATTTGATTTTTAATTTGGTCTTGATCTGTTAACCAGTGAGAAAGTCTCTTGGATATGGGCATTTTGAACTTGTCAAATAAAATAAACTTAGAACTTAATGGACCTTGTATTTAAATTGACAAAGTTTGGGCTCTCTTACTACGGTCGTTCTTATGATGGGTTGAGTAAGAAAAGTTTTGAGCGACTTGGTCATTTTTGACTTGTTGAGTCCTATCTTCTTGATCCATTCAAGCCCTTGAGCTATGTGATGAACTCATGCTTCTCCAACTTGATCAATCGGTCAAAGCTTGCAGTCTTGGGAGTTATTTAGCTTGATCTTTAAAATTTAAACAAGTTAAGGAGACAAACTTTTAACTTTACTCTTTATTTTACATCTTATTGGAAAGCTTTTTTTATCTTTCCGCTTATGCCACATTTGTGACTTGGCAACAATGATTTTAGATATTTATTTGGGGGATCTTGGCATAAAGCATTATGTTGACGAAAAAATATTAAGGAATGCTATCTTGTAGGGAAATTTTTGTCTAAATTTACGAAATATGAAATTTGAAAATACCTCATCTTAAGGGAAAATTTCTACCAATTAATGAGTATAAAATTTTGTAAAGCATCCTCTATCTTGCAAAGTGGTTTTCCTGATAGCTTAAGTACTCCTTTTTGTGTTGCAAGATAGTTTCAAATAAAATTTAAACACGCAATGTTGGAATGAACTTGATATTTTATGCTTTTCGAGGGAATTTTGAGTTCAACACTTTTTGAGTTAGATTGTTATCTGCAGTAGTTATTTAAGTATCGACCATTAAGTGGTGGGATTGGTTGTTGATCATTCAGATGGATAAGCTACTAGGGTTTGCCTTGTTAATCTTCTCGATGACAAATATTTTTTTTCAAATGGGCTCGATATTCTTATCCTCATGGTCAATTTATCTTCTCTGGATGAAGCGTGCAATCTATGGATTTAGATATCATTTTTTGATAAAACTCAAATGTTTTGCTGAGCTTGGAGTGTAATTTCATCAAGTTTGTCTAGCTCTTTCATTCAAAAAATAGTTGTATTTTGCTTTTGAGTGAGATTATATTAGATAGCTACCTCAAGCAATGACAAACTAACCTCAATTGATAAGATTGCTTCAGTTCTAAACACCAATGTGTAAGCAGTGACTTTGTTTGTATCTTATTATCAGCTCAACATGCTTATAATGGTTCTTTCATTTTGGTATGCTATTCTTTCTTATTTTTGGTGATTATTTTCTTGAGTGTCTTGAGCTTGATAAACGTTTTGTTTAAGGCTTTTGTCTAGTCATTTTCCCTTGGATTATAAATTGATGAATATTATCAATCAATTTTGAGTCAATTAATAAATATGTTAATTTGCTTTTAGAAACAAAACATAAAAACATGTAAAAAACATACTAAACATGCATATTAAAAAAAAACAAATTTGATCCCAAACAAACCCTTAGCTTCCCCTTTGCCCAACTTTGCTAGTTCCTAGGTTGTTTCTTTTTGGCTGTAACACCTCTTCCTTTCTTCTCCTTTTATCCCTTATATGTGAATTCGCATGAGTAAGTGGGGAAAATTGGAATCTATCTTTAAAGAGGAAGAAATAAGAAGAGAGCAAAATTGAATGGATTCAGTTGATTCAATCATCAATCATTTTTTTTACCGTCCATCTCAAGGCACCTTATATCAAATATGGTCTTTAATACCTATTAAAAATAACTTGACTAATATGGCAAGATTTTTGTTATTATCACTCAAGGAACATACTTAAAACATGCATAAATAAATAAATGGGCACATGATTGAAATCAATATGAAAAAGAATCTACAACCAAGATTTCTGGCATCATTCATTTGAGTTGAATGAAACTCTTCTTCAAAAAATTGTGAGGTGATGACCGCAGCGATGGTTTTAACAGAATTAGCTTATTCTTTTTAAGTGTAACTAAAACTATAGATATCGTCTAACGGTCATGGAGGTCGTTGACAACCATCAAATCAGCGGAGTTATCATTGATCGCTAATATTAACAATTTGGAGACTTCAGAGCTAAACTTAGACATATATGATGAATAAGATCACCAATATTACAAGAATCTCATAGCACTATGGTTGCGATTGTATGATGCTTATAAATCACTATAAAATTGTTTTGTACCGGTGCATAAGCAAGCATTAAAATAGGGAACTGACAGCATTTTAATACCTATTGAAATGTTTAGATCCATTTTCAAATCATTCTTATTCTAATCAAACTTATATCCCGAATAATTTCCCTTTTAGAGAAGTTGACGAGAATGATGAGAAAGGATATAAAAAAATAATGTTGGTGCTTCATAGTGAACTCGAGGAATTTGGGAAATATATTGGCTTTACTAACAAATTTAGGAAACTTGAAACCATGACTGAAGTAATTCATGTACCATAATTTGGTGCCAATATGATGATTCACATTTGAATGAATGCATATTGATGACGATTAACTCAAGGATCATGTATGATCATCAGTAGGGGAGGCTGTGCCTTTTACTGATTCACGCTATGGAGGTTACGGATATGGTCCTTAGGAGAAGAAGAGAAGTTGAAGATGAAGGGCGTCTGTGCGAGGTGGTTGATTTTATAGGTATGGTCCTCAGTGGGAATGAGCTTTGCACTAGGCATGCGGGACTAGTTGGATGCGAAAAATCTATCTTAGTCACACGATAGATCAACAAGCAATGACACAGAAAATTGAAATTAGATGTGGGGGAATAATCGGTATACAAGAGAAAGCGGGGAAACCCAGAATCAATCAATAAAAGGGGAGAAGAAATAAAAGGAGAATTAAAGGGGTTTATCTTTTGTTCAATCATCAATGGTTACCTCCCATACACCTTAAGTGCCAAACAGAGTCAATAATTCAGCTATTATGATGATATATTATTTGCCCTCATTATACAAGAAATCGAATTAAAACATGCATAAAAATAAACGGCAACATGTAAACCCGATACGGAAAAAAATTCGATTTGACTGAGAACGGAATCTTTCGCCTAAGAATGATTGATCCAGTTTGCTTTCATTTTCTTAAATTTTGTTGAAGAAAATGTTTCTTTTCCATGAGTTTACTGACATGTAATATTTATGTCTGTACTTCTCAACTATTTTTATTCATTTCAGGGACATATATTACATTGGTGGATTTGGTACTGTTGGGTGGATTGACGTTAAGGATTATGAAGACATTCAACCTGATAAGATTGCTGCTGATGGTGGAGAAAAAAATTTAGAAGTTAGTAATAATGCTGCTTTTTCTTCTTAGAAAGATTTACTCCTACGTCTTCATATAGTTTGTTCTAAACATGCTTGATGAAAAACATGTTCTGGGTTGCACAGATTTAATAAACCAAGAGATTGAGAAGCTTTGGGTTTTGAATGTATTGCCTTTTATATTTTCAGGAACTAAATGAAATATTCTCTAAGCCTCTCAAGGAAATTTTATCAGCTGAAGGAGAGATAGATGATGCGGCCTTCATATCAATCGATAGCAAAGGCACAAATATTCGAGTTCGACAGGGTGCCCAGGTAACTTTCAGATATAAAAACTGAACAGAATTTCTGTATGCTCGCCTTGTCTCNTGGGACATTAAAGTGCAAAAAAAGTATGATCCTTACGCTTACAAGAGTGATGCATATTAATTCTTAATTTAACGACACAACAAGTATCTTTATTTAAAAATGAATTTTTAATTAAAAAACAAACTAAGGNTACCTCTTACTGACATTACGCTCAGTCTTCACCTGGTACACCCACTTGTTGTACAATGTATTCTTCCCTGGTGGAAGTTCTACCAGCTCCCACTTACTCGAACTTTCATCTTGCAAGATTTCTTTATAGTTTTGTAGTTCTTCAACATCTGTCTGTGGAGCAATAGGAATGGGTGCTTCGGACTCACTTTCTTCAACAGAACTATGAACTGCCAACAATAGTGCATCCTGTGATTCTTCAGATACCACATGTGTGCTATCATTCTCCATTTTCTTAGGATTTCTGCAGTTCTTCTTTATGTGGTCAGCCTTGTCACAATTCCAACAGATTGTCTGCTTACTAAACTTTAATTTTGATCTACCTATACTTGAGTTCCTGTCATATCATCTCACTCTAAAATCAACATTCAGTGTCGAACTCGAACATAAGACCTCGCCAGAATCTTTCCTGTAAACTTCCTCAGTGAAAATCAAATCACGAATATTATCATATTTCAGTTTAGATTTACCTGCAAAATTGCTAAATGTTATCCTCATGGCTTCCCAACTATCGAACAATGAAGCCAACAAGATCAGTGCGCATATCTTATCATCAAAATCAATTTCCACAGATGACAATTGATTTGTGATAATATTGAAAGCATTCAGGTGTTGAGCAACAGAAACACCTTCCACCATCTTCAAATTGAAGAACTTCATCATCAAGTGCACTTTTTTATTCGTCGATGATTTTTCATACATAACTGATAAGGCTGTCATGAGATCTGCAGTTGTTTCGTCCTTGACGACAATGTGTGCAACAGATCTCGATAGGGTCAATCGAATAACCCCCAGAACTTGTCGATCCAACAAATTTCATTCAGCGTCATCCATCCTTTCATGTATTTTCCCCAATAACGGAAGATGAAGTTTCTTTCCATAAAGATAATCATCTATCTGCATTCTCTAATAACAAAAATTTGTGTCATCAAACTTGTCGATCCCTGAAACATTTACTTCATCTGCAGTCATCATTCTTCCTCGGATCTGAACCAAAGCTTTGATACCAGTTGTTGTTGCGAGATCTAGATATACCAGTTGATGTGGTATATATATAAATCAAATAGGAGAACGATCGACGAAGTGAAAAATAGAACGAGAAAAATCACACCAGAAAAAAACAGTACAATAGAACACAGATTTATATGATTTGGCAAATTGCCTACGTCCACGGAATTGTAGATGATTTTACTATTTGAGGAGTTTACACCAGTAGATCACCTCGACTTTCAAGATGAATCTCTCACTCTTCGTTGCTCTCTCTTTTCTTCTCTTTCTCTGTTCTTCTCTCAACACCAAGATACACCGAAGAAGACAAACTTACAAAAGAAATAAACCCAATTTTTTTTCTGTCACAAGCCACCAAGAAGAAGCCTAGGGAGAACAATCTTCTTTTTCTTCCTTCTTCCTTCTACCGCAAGGAAATATCGCTTGCACTTCTTTTCCACTGTCCCGTGGAAGCCCGAAGAACTCTTCCTCTATCAAGAGAAAGCCCAAAGAAGAACTCAAAACGTGACTTTGAAACTAAAGGAGTCATCCAAAGTCTTTTATCACGAATAGGAGGGAGTGAAGAGATGCTTCCCTTCGCAACAGAGGAAGGCGGAAGTGGTTATTTGTGAAGAGGTGTGACACTCCAAAGCAAAGTAACTGGCCAAGCATAGTGGACCGGGCTACACCGTTTCTAACATCTCTCTTTCTCTATATATCCATACACAGTTTTCCAAACAACCATTTTCAAAGCTAATAAGATGTCCTTAAACGGGATACCCTCTCAGAAAACTATCTTGAGAAAAGACTCTTTCATATAAAATTCATCAACCCAAGGAAACCTAGTTCAATCTCAATGAATAAAACTAGCATTTTTCCTATTCAAAAAGAAGAGACTAACATAATCGATGACATAGATCCATGGATCGACATGTCTCCATCGAAAAATAATCAATATAAGAAAATGAAATGAAGTTGATTCAAATCTTATTTGGAATAAAAATAAAGGTAAAATAAAAAAGATGAAACTTAAATCAGGGTTTAACTAAGCCTTAAATGATTACTAACGAATAGGAAAATAGAATCTTATAGAAACATCATGGGATAACAAGTTTAATAATATATCTCATTCCAAAATAAAAAGTTTGAATGTTTTATTTGAATGACGGAACTTCAATAAAATTTTGAACAGTTAAAATTTTTTTCATGATAAGGACTAAGAAGAATCTTATAGAAACATCATGGAATAACAAATTTGATTATATATATATATATATTTGAAAGCCCAAAAAGTAATAATATATTAACTAGAAAGAAATATACATATACAATGTGTTGGAGGGCCTAAACATGACACCCTGCCCACACCAAAACCAAAAAGGATTCCAAAACTAGAAAATATTGAAAAGTACATTAGAGACATAAAGAAAAAGCCTAAAAATGTTGAAATACATAGTATCTGGTGGCTAGAGAGCAACCCAATTTGGTTTTGCCTCTGCTTCTGGTTCTAGGAAAGGAGCAAGCTAATAAGTTCGTAAGATGATTGTTGTTGTCAGTATTAACCAATGTATCATCCAACATGTTCCCGAGTTGGAGTCGGTCTCCATTCTTCTTCTTCCTCGTGGAATAGACCTGATATTCCGCTTCTGAAGATTGACTCATCTGATCTTAGTCTAATGTGTGTTGGAGATGTGTAAATTGTTGAACATTAGAAGCAACTACATGTTGTACCAGATGCTCTGTTATTGGATCAAAGGAGCACTCTCATGTGTCTTGGCATGTAAGTGAGTCTTCTTCAATAACAGTGGGTGATATGAGCACAATTGGATCTGTAGTTGTAGTATGTTGTTCTTTCTCAGGAACTGCGGTGTTGGGAAGAGGATCGGGTTGCATCTTCTCAACAGGGATAATAGGTGATTGCTCTTTAGTGATATTCGGCTTTAGAAGAGGATGCAAATGATAACAAATAGTAGAGTTGTGGTCAAACATACTACAATGAGAGCAATAAGGAGGATGCAGTTCCATTTCAACCTTTTACCAATACCTGTTGTGAATAGTGTCAATCTATATCTCATCCGGAGCTGCTGAGTAATATCTCTCTCAACTAACACACAAGCCACAGAAGGTCTAGTGACAGCAAGCGTAAGACTATCCACCTTGAGAGGCTTACTATAAGCAGTTGCTAAAGAGTAGAGGATTTCCATGTTGAACAGATGTAATTTTAACCC
>JXCR01148758.1:0-14402 GCA_002079205.1 Phalaenopsis hybrid cultivar | reverse complement strand
TATATATATATATATATATAGAGAGAGAGAGAGAGAGAGAGAGAGAGAGAGAGAGAGAGAGAAAATTTACATTCCTAGCACACAATTCTAATGTATTTACATATCTCATACCTAAACTTTCATATTTGCATAGATAGCACTTCGATTCTTTAAACCTATGCATGAAATGTGTAGTTCACTTTTAAAAAGTGATAATAGTGTTTTTTTTATGTGATATTAATGATTTGAGTGCAATGTGTGTAAACATGAAAGTTTAGGTGTGAGATATGTTAATACAGCGGAATTGAATGCTATGGATGTAAATGCCCCTTTTTATTTTTTTATTTCAAAAACAAATTAGCCTCTTTTCAAAAACACTCAAAACATCTTAAAGTTGTTTTGAGTGTTTTCGAAATAGCTAAAAATATTATAATGCGCCATACATGTTCAATTTTATCATTCTGACTCACATATTTCCTCTTCAGAAGAAATAAAAACTCCATTTCACATTAACCAATTAAAGTAATTGTGAAAGTTTGTACTGAAGTAATCTTAGTTTGTTTTTTTAATTAAAAATTCATTTTAAATAAAGATACTTGTTGTCTCGTTAAATTAAGAATTAATATGCATCACTCTTGTAAGCGTAAGGATTATAATTTTTTTGCACTTTAATGCCCCATCATCATTATCAGCTGTCATATACCAAGCATTTTGCAGTCAGTTTATATATATATATATATATCATGTTGAGTGTTATCTAAAGTGTTATATCTATTCTTGTTGTATTTTGAAATCATTTTATACAATTTCTATTCATAAGTCTTGGNATATATATATATTCATGTTGAGTGTTATCTAAAGTGTTAGATCTATTATTGTTGTATTTTCAAATCATTTTATACAATTTCTATTCATAAGTTTTGGTTTTTCAAAATTATTTTACTAATATTCTATGTTCATTTTATTAACTTTTTATATCTATTTTCTACTCTATTGTACTTGTCTGAATTAGCTAAGTTTTTTTTTAATTAATTTTTTCAGTTGATATCACTCCAACATTTCTTGTAATACCGATAGACAATTGGGAGTTCTTTGCATTATTTTCATCAGAAATCTCTACTAATGTATAGTATAGCCATGATTTCTTCACTCAAAGTTAGATATTGGGAAATCTAAGTAAAAATAAATGAAAAAAAAAAATAAAGTTGCAAAAGCTTAGGTTTTCTTTGGGATCAATTTTATTTTCTCGATTGCTTACTTGTAGTTTTTTCAATGCAGTGTTGCATTCACAGGTTATCATTTGAGGTGGAAGATGGTGTTGAGACTTTGGAGGAGGCTAAGAGAGCACTGCAGAGAATAATAGTCAACAGAGGATGCAAGTCAAGAGGAAACTATATAAGCCGATTCTGACTTACTTTACCTTTTTTTTTTCAATAATGAAGAAAAAAATGGCTTATGAGCCAAAATCAAATAGCTGTGCTATTTTTTGAACTCTTTTTTTTAATTGTCAGGAAAGTGAAATGTTTATAGATACTTTTTATTGNGAAACTATATAAGCCGATTCTGACTTTACCTTTTTTTTTTTCAATAATGAAGAAAAAAATGGCTGATGAGCCAAAATCAAATAGCTGTGCTATTTTTTGAACTCCTTTATCTAATTGTCAGGAAAGTGAAATGTTTATAGATACTTTTTATTTTTGGGAACTAAATTGTAAGGAACAGAGTTTTGAGTTAGTCATTTATGAAAGGATATTAATGTGAGTAATTATACTTGTTGTAAAATTTATTTTATAAAATTTATGCATTTGTGTTCTACCAGAATCAAGAGCATTATATTGTTTTTAGTAAAATTTGCACACATGTCTCACAATTCTATGTATTTAAATATCTAACACCTAACCTTTCATATTTACATTTGATATGCCATTAATAAATTTGGACTTCTAGCACGAATCACGAGGCATTTTGTGGGCCAATAATATTCAAACTCAAATTAAAAATTATTTAGGACTATTGATTTCAACAAACTTATAGTCAAATTGATTGACTTGACAAGATGAATACAATGACACCAAAATTGATCATGTCCGAGTCAAATCAAGTTTGCATCAAGTTGTTAGTCACTTTTAGAAGTTTTGGATGATTAATTGAAGGTCAAATAATAAATTCCAAATCTAAGGAGATTATAGTCAAATTAGTGTCTCAATAAGATGAATTCAATGAGCTCAATGTAAATCAATTTTGACATCATTAAGACATTTAAATGCTCATAAAACGTCATCCGATTAAAGGAATCACTCTGATTGTCTGATGGCGTGGTTCAAGTTCTTGCCTTAATTACAGGTGATGCCACTCCCATAATTTATAAATAAAGCCTTATTCTCTTCATGAAGGGGGAAGACCTAAACGTAGAGCTGGACCTGGACAATAAAGAGCCAAGTTTCATTATTAATTTGGATCGAAGATCCGACGAACACTTCTTTGCTCCGGCAACTAGCAACCACCGCTCATCAGCCATCGTCAACCATCGTATGTTGACCCCTACCTATCGTCGTCAGTGGACCTTGCTAAATGAAAATGGGCGTTACAACGAAGTACCTTGTTGAGCCACGATGCACGTGGAATGATGCAACCCAAAGACGGTATAATGACACACCCCGAATATTATGTAACGCTGCATCTTGAATTCATTGTAACAACGTACTCCCAATACGAGATAAATAATGTTGTATTGAAGATCCGACAATAACTGCAAACAACAACATCTTACAACCGTCATACTCATGTTACGACGATTTTCTCCCCACTCCTGAAGTTCTCATCTCACAACTTCCCTCTACGGCATATATGGCTAGTCAATGCAATTGCAACTCACCACTATGGCTTGTGTGATCGGCGGCCTACATGGCTTACAACTTAAGCAACTCTCAACTATGGTCTTTGTGGCATATGAATGTTATTGCAGCTCACTACCACGACCTATGTGATCAACTAGGACCTACGTGGATCACAGCTCATGCAGTTCCCAACTATGGCTTTTGTGGCCCACGAACATTACTGCAGCTCCCAACTGCAGCCTTTATGGCTTACAGACATTATTGCATCTCATTACTATGACCTATATGACCAACTATGGCCTATATGACCAACTATGGCCTATATGGCTCACAGTTCACATAGCTCCTAACTCCAGCCTGCAGACATTTTGCAACTCAACACTACGGCGTATGTGACCAATTAAGACATACTCATAGCCCACTTAGCTCTCAATTCTGGCCCTTGTGGCATGCGAACTTTATTGCAACTCACCACATAGCCTTTGTGACCAACTACGACCTATATGACTCACAACTAACAAACTCCCAACTTTAGCCTATTTGTCCTACAGGCTTCATTGCAGCTTTGTAGTCTGGTCTTTGTAGCATACATACCTTATTGTAGCTCACCACCACAACAAACTATAGCCTATGTGGCTCGCACCTCATGTAGCTCTCAACTTTGGCTCATGTTATTTACGGATTTTATTGCAGCTCACCACAAAGGCCAATGTGACCAACTATGACTTATGTGGCTTACATCTCACAGAGCTCCCAACTCCCGTCTTTATGACCTACGAACAATATTGAAGCTCTCAATTCTAGCCCCTGTGGGACTACAATGTTATCACGGTTTATGTTACCAACTATGACCCACGTGGCTCACAACTCACGTAACTCACAATTCTGACCCTTTATGACCTACAGACGTTATTGTGACTCACTATTACAGTCTATGTGACCAATTACACTCTATGTGACTCACAACTTATAGACTTCTCAACTTCGACCTCTGTGGCCTAAAAACGTTATTACAATTTTCAACTCTTAACTTATGTGCATACAAACGTTATTACAGCTCACAATCATGACATATTTAACTAATTACGACCTACATGACCCACTGCACAAGCAGCTCCCAACTCTAACCTCTGTGGTCTCTAAACGTTATTGCAACTCACCACTGTAGTCTATGTGACCAACTACGGCGTTGAAGCGGTGCTTATGGTTTCAAGTTTCAACATGCATCCCTTAAATTTGATTTATTTGTTCTAGCAAATTTAATTAGCAAATAAATGTTAATTTATTATCAAAGCATGTATGTTACACAATTTTTAATCTCATTTAGATGAAAGTTTGTATAAAAATTACACAATTCTTGTTTATTTGTATATCTAACACTCACAATTTCATATTTGCATATAAAACATTTTGCTTCATAATACATGCTCATGAAATGGTGTATATCACTACAAAAAAATCAGTTTTCTTGTATTAGAGGTATTTTTAAAGTCATGATAATGATTGGAGTGCTATATAAGTATTACAATTTAGGTGATATACATACATATGTGTGTGCATGTGTGTGTGTGTTTGTGGCATGTATTTAAATCCCCCTTATTTAATTTCAATTAGGGTTCATGCATTTTTTTTTTTTCTGGGCAGGGCAGAGTTACAATTGAGGGTTCAATGGGTCGAAATTATCTGCATTCAGTATACCGAAACAACTTGAATTGCTTTCAATTATAACTTTTCCCACAGCAAATTTCTGATATCTGGTACTAAATTTTTGCCAGTAGAACAGAAACAGCAGCATAAATGAACATAAGCCCGAGTCGCCCAAGCAAATGCAACATTTTCATAAGAGATTAGGTAGTCTGGACAACCCAATAGTTAAAAACATTAACTAAATGCAAAATCATAGGTCCAAAATCTCATTTAACAAAATCTATTGATAAAACCCAACATCTTCCAAATGATTAACAAACAAACAATAATAATAATAATGATAATAATGCATCAGGAACCGAGGCAAGCAACTCGGTGTACTTAGAACAGAGATGTTCCCTTCCCCTTCTTGTCTCCACCAATCTCAAAGTGCTTGCACCTCTGAAATAAACAATAGATTATTCTCCAAAATTTTGAGGAAAATAAAATCGAAGAGAAGCATGGGATTCATTTAAAATCAATACTATACCTTGATGGCGTGCTGAGAGAAGTGCTTGCAACTCTGACATTGCAGCTTTAGAACAATCTTCTTTGTAGTTTTTGCCTGCCCAGAAAAATTTATCAAAGTAAGCTCCTACATCCAACGCTTAGACATTTGCAAAGCTATAACTTCCATACTCCATTCATCAAATTCTCACCCAAATATAAAAAAAATTACAATGAAACTTTCAAGTTTAGTTTTAAATATTTATTTCATCAAATTCTCAATATTTTGGTCGCAACACACAGGAGAATGAGCAATAAATTTGAATGATTTTAGTTAAGTCAATCCCCCCTTGATTTAAGTTTTTCTGACCAATCAAATAGGAACTACATTGCACTGAAAATATTAGTATTACTGTTCATAGCAAAGAGTAAGCAGCTTTTATAATTAAAACCTTTTTGTGGAAAACTGGCTTGGTCTGTCCCCCATAACCAGACTGCTTTCGATCATAACGGCGTTTTCCTTGAGCAGAGAGACTATCTTTACCCTTCTTGTATTGGGTAACTTTGTGCAGCGTGTGCTTCCTGCATTGTTTGTTCTTGCAATAGGTTTTCTTTGTTTTTGGGACGTTCACCTGTAAATCAAACAGTTTAACAAAGCTTTTTTTTTATTAATGTGGCTCTCCTTTGACTACAGAATAACAAGAACAACATAGAGAAACAATTAAAAAGAGTGGCGTTTACACATGCCACCCAATTACTATATATTTACATATCTAATACCTTAACTTTTCTTTTTTTTACATTTATAACATTCAAAACTTCCCTATCACAACAAAAATACCATCATTTTTACTTTTAAAAAATTGAAATACACCTTTTCATGCATGGGTAAGGTGGCATGTAAAAAAATTGAAGTTTAGGTGTTAGATATGTAAATACATAGGAATTGAGTGGTATATATGTAAATCTTCCTGAACTTTTTAGTAGACGTTTTTTAAACAAATCAAAATTATGCTTCAGCGGGAAATCTTGTTACTGCAAATTCTCTGGACTGATGAAATTAAATTTAAACCCATTCAAACACATCCATCAGCTTTTAAGGGAAAAAAATCATCATTCCTCCTGGCTAAAGGCTACTGATTTTTCCCTTAATCTTGTATAACTAATTTTATTTATCTATTATAAATGAATGCATTTTCTACAATTTGTTGCACATGTTCTAACCATCAAATTTTATTTCAACTGTTATTTTCAAAAAGTAACTCTCGAATTGCCACACGCCCATTCATATTCTATAATATGATTGGAATGAGGCATAAAGTGATTATGTAACTAATAGAATGGATTTGAGTATAAGAAGGTGTTTATACTCAAATCCATTCTATTTATAATGGATTTGAGTATAAATAGAATCTTTACAATAATTAAGAGTCTATGAGAGAGAACCTTAGATATAAAAGTTAAAATAATCCGGATGAAATACAATAATTAAATCTAGAGCCAAAACTATTAGGCATTTAGTACGTATATCCAAAATATGTGTGTGTATAACNTAGATAAAAAAGTTAAAATAATCCGGATGAAATACAATAATTAAAACTAGAGCCAAAACTATTAGGCATTTAGTAAGTATATCCAAAATATGTGTGTATAATAACTGTTTGCAAATTACTTCNTAGATAAAAAAGTTAAAATAATCCGGATGAAATACAATAATTAAAACTAGAGCCAAAACTATTAGGCATTTAATAAGTATATCCAAAATATGTGTGTGTATAATAACTGTTTGCAAATTACTTTGAGCATCATTTATTCATGTTATCTTAGGACAAACACGTTCCCTTCAAATCCTACAAAACTAATTTCATAGGCATACTAAATGAATGCAATTTTTATTATTTTTGTATATGCCTAAACTATCAAAATATATTTATCTTCTATATAAGCCAACTATAAATTTCCCTTAAAAATAATCATTCATTAATTTATCCTTTCTAATGTTTTCATAAATCAATCTTGACTTTCTTAGTTCAAAAGACTTGAACTTGTTTGTTGATGACTTTTTTACTATCCAACATTTAGATCAATACAAGATGCCAGAATAAATATATATATATATATTGAAAGCCCAAAGAGGTTAATATATTAAGTAGAAAGAAAGATACAGATGCAAAGTGTGGGATGGCCCAAACATGGCTCCCTGCCCACTAAAAAACCACAAATTGTTCTAAAACTAGAAAAAACAAAAAAATACATTAGATATTTAAATAAAAAACCTAACAATGTCGAAATACATAGTATCAAGTGGCTAGAGAGCAACCCAATTTGGTCTTGCCTCTGTCTCTAGTTCTAGATAAGGAGCAAGCTAGTAAGCTGGAAAGATGATTGTCATTGCCATAAGTAACCAATGTATCATCCAATATGTTCCAGAGCTGGAGTCTGCCTCCATTCTTCTTCTTTCTCCTAGAATAGATCTGTCATTCCTCTTCCGAAGAATCAGTCTGATGGGGTGGTAGAGCTGAAGCAGAAGGAATATCAACCATAGTAACCACAATAGGTTCTAGCATATGTGTAGTATGAGATGCCTCTACACCGGATATTTCCTGAAGAAGTGAAGCTGCGAGGCTCTCCAGATAGTCCATCAGTATTGTTTTCTATGGGGGTGCTAACATCACATCCCTCGCAGTAATAGTAACAGCAGTGTCATGAGAGGGGTCCTCAGGGGCAACAGACACCACGTGTCACCTGTCTGGTAGTATCCTCCCCAGGTAGAACTAAAATGTCCAGAGCAGTGGGGTTAGACTCATCCTTATTCACTTGAGCCTTAATTTTCAAATTAGGATGTAGCTTGTAGCATTTATCAAGGATATGACCAAACATCTTACAGTGAGTACAATATGGGGGTCTGTGTTCCAAGACGATTTGTTGTCAATCTCCATTGTGGGTTGTGCCCAGCCAGACTTCAGTAACATCTGGTAAAGTAATATCCCTTTCCATAAGTATTATGGTCACCAAGGGTTTGATTAGGTTGAAAGTAGGCAGATCTAACTTCAAAGGATCTCCTAGGATGACCCCAATAGAGTAGAGAACCTGATGGTGAAAAAAATGCAGCTTGAAACCAGGTAAACTAAACCATACCGGTACAGTGAGAGTTTCATGATTTAGGTTGAAATTAGGAAACCACTTGAGTAACTTCATATCTTTTCCTGCGATATTAAGATATTTCTTGGAGAAAATTCTGGTGTAGTCTTCAGTCATTGTTAGTTGAATCAACACATGTATCTCATCCATAAGTCTCACCTTCCACTTGCCTACTGGTCATCTACGCTCTTTCTGATAACCTTCATAGGTGGGTGTCCTCACTGAAATTTTTCAATGAGAGCAAACTTGAATTTTTCTATCATGGTAGAAATTTTTTAGTCAGAGAAAAAAATTGTTGTTTTCCCACATTTACTACATCCTTTTTAACAAAAGGAAAATCATCTGTGTCATCACGACATTCTTTATAGTTTGAGGGGAATACAACAGCAGACTCCACCTGAGGGTTTCCCACCACATGGGCAAAGGAAGCCTTTTGTCGGTTCAACAAAAGAATAAGTGTCATCAGAACAACCAGCTGTCACCTGTAGCAAGAAACTTGTGTCGGGCTGAAGAGAAAGGCGCAGAAACAAACAGAAGACCGAGTCGGAGAAGCACTGGCGCAGACACAAACAGAATAAACGTCGAAAACTGACGCAAAACGACGAGTCGCAGAGCTGGACGCCGACGCAGAAGCTGCGGAACTTGTAGCGCGACGAGGTCGAAGCTCGACGTAGAAGCTGGTGCAAACGAAACCACAAAATCCCTACGTCGTTGTCAAAGATCGCGGAAAACGAAACGATCCTCTGCTGACACGTTAGCAGCGAATTTTGCTAGCGGTAGAGGCGGAGAAGGTCAGAGCATCGAAAGAAACGGCATAGAGGGCGACATCCTTCTTGAAAGACGCCATGGGNTCATAGGTCCAAAATCTCATTTAACAAAATCTATTGATAAAACCCAACATCTTCCAAATGATTAACAAACAATAATAATAATGATGATAATAATGCATCGGGAACCGAGGCGGTGTACTTAGAACAGAGATGTTCCCTTCCCCTTCTTGTCTCCACCAATCTCAAAGTGCTTGCACCTCTGAAATAAACAATAGATTATTCTCCAAAATTTTGAGGAAAATAAAATCGAAGAGAAGCATGGGATTCATTTAAAATCAATACTATACCTTGATGGCGTGCTGAGAGAAGTGCTTGCAACTCTGACATTGCAGCTTTAGAACAATCTTCTTTGTAGTTTTTGCCTGCCCAGAAAAATTTATCAAAGTAAGCTCCTACATCCAACGCTTAGACATTTGCAAAGCTATAACTTCCATACTCCATTCATCAAATTCTCACCCAAATATAAAAAAAATTACAATGAAACTTTCAAGTTTAGTTTTAAATATTTATTTCATCAAATTCTCAATATTTTGGTCGCAACACACAGGAGAATGAGCAATAAATTTGAATGATTTTAGTTAAGTCAATCCCCCCTTGATTTAAGTTTTTCTGACCAATCAAATAGGAACTACATTGCACTGAAAATATTAGTATTACTGTTNATATATATATATATACACCTTAAGTATCCATAATAGCCTCTCATCATGTAATACCATTAAGGCATTTCTACATTTTGGCTACACAATCCTAGCTCTAGAAAATATATCCTCATAGTTCTATATAATAGATCAAAGTTACCCATCACACATAGATCATTTTGTTTTTTAATAATATTGATTAAAAATTATCAATAACACACCTAGCTAACTTGAACAAATTAGATACTTTACAATTGTCCTTCTAAACAATTTCTTTATTGTTACACCTTTCCACTTAGTCTAATCAATATTTCATTGATTAATAATATATCTAGGAAAAAAAACATAAACCAAAGCATCTCACCTTGAACGTCATTTAAAAGCATTCCACAACTCATTTAAGATTGATAAACCTTAATATCATCCCACTATAAATGGAAGTTATTTAACCATATTACAACTATTTTTAATACTAATTAATACATCATTATGCATATCATTAATATCTTCAAAATAAGCTTGCCATACATTTCTTACTTAATATACCTAATGCATCAATCAATTCTCATGGCACCAATCAAAGAAAATTCTATCTCAATTCTATATAATTTTACATTCGTTGTGTCAACAATTACATCCATAAAAGACTTATTGCCATGAAATTAAATAACATCTCTAAAATAAACATAGTTCTTATAAGCATGTCTTCTATTAATCTTTCACATAACTTCATTGTATGATACATAGATTTGATTTATATAAAGTTAACAAAAATCATGAAAATTTCATTTGCTCTTATATCTTGTCATTAAAGTATTTCTTTTATAATCCTTTTGCATAGTATTGGTCTTAAAAATTTCATTAAAAGTTTCATGAGCCAAACCATTATAATATCTCAATAAACTTTTGAATCTATATAAATATCTCATTTGGACGTTCATAGTATTGGTCTTAAAAATTTCATTGAAAGTTTCATCAGCCAAACCATTATAATATCTCAATAAACTTTTGAATCTATATAAATATCTCATTTGGACTTGCAATTTCAACTTCATGCATATTCTACAAAGACAACCTAAATGATATTATTTGTCAATTTGTCGTATACAGTCATTTTATCCATCATCCTCTTCCGAAAATTTCTTAAAACTCTTACTTAAAAATTTTTAGAAGTTTTATTTTCATCTCTTCCATGATATTATCATCACATCTAATACATTTAATCAAAATCTCTTTATCAAGGATCTCTTAGTTAAGTTATTTTATATATCTCAATTCTCTCCTCTTTAGGTCCATGCTACTAAATGATTTAGTAAAATATTTAGTTTTTGCTTTTTTTATCACTCAATTTGGAAAAATTTTTCCCTTCCTAACAGTGTATTCTAATTGGCATTTAACTTTTGCCACTCTTTAACAGCAGGTTTCCTTTCCATAATAATAATCCATAACAAAAAGGTCCCGTGTGGCCATAGCGCATGACTCATAGAACATCACATGCTATTTTAAATATAGCATAATAACTTTAAAATTATGATTAATTTATTAATAATTCATCCAAATGAGAGAAAATATATACCTCAAAAATCCACTATCAATGTCATATAAATAAAGCATGAGGTTACTTTATAATGAATGCTCACAAAAGACAACTAAATTATAAAATAAATTATCAAGTAATATAAACAACTAATGATTAGGTTGTACCAAATTACATTAAAAAATATATAAACATAAAAAAAACAAAAAATTTAGGCAAATAAAAAGAAAATGCTATAATAAAATCATAGTAAAGAGAGACTAAAAAAACATAAATTCCATCTAATGTTGTTACTGATAAATGACAAGAAAAGGGGATGTTTTTGTAGAAAAAATTGTCAAATATAAGAAAAGGGATTTGTAATGATAAGCAAAATAACCAAGATAAACATTTGGAAGGGATTGTTGGTTTGAAAAAGAATAACAATTACCCACACGAAAACTTGAAAAACAAAAGGAACTTAAGTGGTTTAAACTTGAGTGAGGATTATGACGGAGCATGAAAGAAAAAAAAAAACATATTTTTGGCTCGACATTATGCTATGTTCAACTTGCATATATCGGGCCTGGGAATGACTATGACATTCTAAGGGGGAGGCTCCATTTTTTCTATTTTGCTAGTTCGAGAGTCTAAGTGAGAATTTAGCTTAAGAGGATTACATGTGAGATCAGACAAATGAGCATAAAAAGATTTTAATATAGGCCCCTATGAATATACTAATTAAAAACAATAAAATAAGGAAATCTATAATATTTTCTACTTATGCCCCGTTTCGAGCAGCTTATTTTGCTGCGGCGGCACCTTGAAAATGCCGCCGCAGCGTTTGTTTCAGCGTTTAATCTTGCATTTTTAAATCGTCGTTAATCGCGTACCGAATTTACTTCTATCCATCGAACGCGGGGGAGGGGTTCCGTTCGGCGTTGGCTAGGACTTATTTTCCTCCCGTGCCCCTGTGGATTCTCTCTCCCGCTCTTCCCCGCGATCTCTTTTACCGATCTTCTCGTGCGTAAACTTGTGGTGAGATCTTGCGTAAACTATAGAAATGACATTCCTTTGATCTTCTCTGGTTCGTTTATATGCGGCTCGAATGTTTTTTCTGATGTTCATTTGGTTTCTTTGAGGGCTAGAAGGCAACTTCGAAGCTTTTTAGGTTCTTCTGTATGCTCTAGAAATGTTCTCCATAAATCTTCTCTGGTTCTTATGCCCTTACGTTTTGCTTTTTTGGGATTTTTAGCTCTTGCATTTAGTGATTTTAGATCTTGCTCTGGAAATGGATCACATATTTACAGTGCATTTAGATCTATATGTCGCACTCCTTTTTTTGGATTGCTAGCTTTATATGTCGCACTTCTCTGGTTCTATATTTACAATGCATTATCTTTTACACTTTTATGGTATCTTTTAGAACTGATCTGTCATTATCGTATGTTTTTGCACTATATGTTTCGTTTCTACCAATAAGTTATTCTGAATAAGCTGCCCCAAATAATTTTATCAGACAGGGGCAGGAATATCATTTAACCACCAATAAGTTAGTCTGAATAAGCTGGTCAAACAACAAGCCAGATTATTCTGATAATCTGATAAGTTAGTCTGAATAAGCTGGTCAAACAGCAAGCCAGATTATTCTGATAATCTGCAAATTATCAGATTATCAGAATAATATGCTTATCAGCAGATTATAAATAATCCACAGCTGCGCCAAACAGAGCCTTACTCTCAAAACAAATAATATGAAATAGCAGTGTAATGAGAATTATGCACTATAGCACATTAATAACACATACAACACACTATTTAAACTATCAGTGTGTTATTATACTACAACACAAGAAATCTCACTATACTGTGTGTTATAATTTTGCATCAACAACATATATCATTCAGCATTCCAAAGTTTGCCCACTAATGTATGATCTATATACTCAATCAAATGCATACGATCTAATTTTGAACTCTTCAAAATATTTTTCATAATCATTTAATGGAACCTATCATTTCATCTCATATTAAATATGAATCAAATACTGAATTCTAATTTCATCAGTTACTGTCTTGGAAGATCAACTATTTCTCAAATTTCAAATTCAAATATTGCATCTTTGGATTAATAATTATTTAGTTCATTCTTAATTCTCCCAAAGTGCATAACTAAATCACCTTACAGTTTCACCCAAAAAAATCATTTCCTTCCAAGTAAAAATTGCTCTAATTCTAAGTCGGTTGATCTACTTTAAGCTTATTTAAGTGATTTTTCTAGTTTTTACAACATGATCCAGTTTTTCAAAATCGCGGGCTACCAAAAATCAAATATAGCTTTTCACATTGAATTTTTATCTCCTATTCAATATCTAACAATGAATCTTCTCATTAATGGTCCTAATCTAACTAAAATATGCACGTCCATTTAAATACCGTTAATAAATATCCATCTTCCTCAAATATAGAATGAAATAGCTTATCCATCTCTTTCTCAAATTAAAAATTTAAACCATCATCTAATATAACTCAATAAGCATAAATACAAACCACATTAAAAATTCATCGCTAAGAATTATCTAAATAGCAACCTAACATAATTTGTCTCAAAAATTTATTTCTTACAACTAACCCCTTTGCATCATAATCCTAATTATATAGTTGATTTTCCAACATGAAATGACTAAAAAAATTGTCCATTGTCTTAGATATTTCCGCTTTTTCATTTAGGTTGTTGCAAACAAATAATAATAATATTTCTTTTAATTATTGTGCCCATTAAAATTTAAGAAAAATAAGTTCACCAACTACAGTGATGTGTATTCATTCAGAAAAATGGATAACTTGTTTCACCAATATTATCATTAGCTTTATCCATATAAAGAACAGAATTCAATTTTCATTCCCATGCACACTAGCTTGTAATCTTGCAAATGATGCCAAAACTAATATTAACTTCAATAAAAATAAATAAATAAAACTGAAGAAAATTATATTTTGGATGACTTACCTTCACAAGTAAAACAATAGAGCGAACAAGCATGATAATATAACAAAGAAAACCATAGAAACAGATGTAAAACATTGCCGGAAGAAGTATGATACAACTTAGAGAAAACAGAGACCATATATTTCTAATTCTAAAAAGGGAAATTTACATACATTCCACACAAAATCTTATGTATTTACATGTCAAACACCTAAACTTTTAACATTTCTAACACTTTGATGCATAAACCTACGCATAAAATATGTAATTAACATTTTAAAAATAAAAGTGGTATTTTTTATATGATATTAAGGATTTGAGTGTTATGCATGTAAA
>JXCR01148757.1:227704-242534 GCA_002079205.1 Phalaenopsis hybrid cultivar | reverse complement strand
CATAAGTGAATGCAACCAACATAAAGGAGGCACTCTCCTCTTTTTATCTCCCTCCNCAACTAATGATCGAACAACACTGACTAGTAGCACATAACTATTTGATGATGGCCCCTCTCCTTTGACCTCTATTGAGTTAACTTCACCAAGCCAAGCCACATAAGTGAATGCAACCAACATAAAGGAGGCACTCTCCTCTTTTTATCTCCCTCCCAACTGCTACAAAAAATACATGGCGGTCCCGCTCCTCTACTACAACGGGATATGCCAGTGAGACTAAGGTCTCGATCTCCACCTAGTTCCCATAGGAAGCGTGTGAAGGCCTTGCTACTCTTCAATCTACTTATAGTGGTGATGCCAAGAAAAATTAAGGGCGAATTATGAGTCTGGGAGTGATGATGGGTGGGGGAAGGGCTGTAAATGCACACTTAGGGGTCTGAGGCAGTTGCAGCTTATCCAGTAGTTGATCTGTATAAGCAGTAATGACTGTTTGGTTTGTGCGTTTGGAAAACAACTAATTCTGGATAAATGATCATTCTGCCCTTGTTTTGGATAAGTTGTTTGGTTGTTTAGTTTATGCATTTCGAAAACAACTGAATTGCAAATTAATATTTCAAATAAGAGGAAATATCACTGGTAAAGGTTATAAATAAAGCTCATTAATATTTCAAATAAGAGGAAATATCACTGGTAAAGGTTATAAATAAAGCTCATTTTCAGCTCATTTGAGAGGTTTTTTCTACAAATGAAAGATCTCTGAAGAAATGTTCGACAACAATTTACCTAGATGATTGTATTGCTGCATACAACAATAGTAATTGTGTCACTCATCATCCTTTTTAGATGGGACAACAGTCGTCATTTGTCCACAATGCTCCCTAAAATCTAAAGAAAAGGGTACTAGAGACAAATTGTTCATCTTATCAAAGGAAATAATCAGCCTAACCAACACAAACTCTTGCTACATTTATAACTTTCATTAATTGATTAACCTTGGGGCCTTTCACATAAATTATGTTGACTAAGAGCAATAATATAAATGTCACTTATGTACTAATTTTTCTACCAAATAATATATTTTTACAATTAGGCAAGGCCCATTAAGTTTTCCCAACAAAATTTTACTAAATAAAAAAATATTCTTGTCTTTGAACGTGCTAAGAAGCTCTAAGTAATGGAGAAGAATGTTTTGAAATTCTACCTTGATGTGCAAATCAATATGCTCAAGGAACTTTGCTCAATTGCACAGAGAAAGCATGGATCAACCATAAGCTGCCAAAGACAAGCAATATGAAAAATTCACAGACAAAGCATTGATCAAATATCTGAACTTTGCTCAATTGCTCGTTTTGTTTACATACTGAAATATGATATTTTCATATTTTACTTCAACATCTTCTTTCATATTTTTCATAATGAAGTATGAAAGTTTGCTCAATTGAAAGGGGCAATTACATAAACACCACCGGATCACTACAGAGGTCATACAATGAAACAAGATCCACGGAGGTCATACAGTGAAAAAAAAATGTTAGGATCTTACATTTAACAAAGGTCAATTACATAGACACCACCCAATTATAAATCTAACACCTAAATAGTCTCCACAAAATGTTATGATACAGGAAGGTCATACAGTGAAAGAAGATCCGATCGACAAGATCCGATCAAAAAAATAGGTAAGATCTTACATTCAAATAATTGTTGCAATATGCTTAGTGATAGCAAAAAATAAATAAATAAATAAATATGTGTAGAGCTCTGAGACAAAGAAAGGGCGCAGGTTCAGTTTTTCGATCGCATACCCGCCATCACAAAGTCCCAGCTCGTTTCCACAGCATTGACTTCAGCGAGCGTAATGGATGTTTTAAGGGTGTGGCCATCGAAATTATTTACGACCTAGAAAGTGGTGCATCGCTTGCCCGCGTAAACTTCCTCCATCTATTCTGCTACAAGCACCATAGGGAGTTCTTTATTGCGGCTGGGGACATGTATAAAAAAAAGAGGAGAAGATCCGAACGAGAATGCCGACGAAGGAGGAAAAAAAGGGTTATACATGTCGAGAATAGATTGTCGAAGAAAAGGAGTGTCTAGGGCAGAGAATGCGAACGATGGAACGGCAAATGCGAAAACGATCTCCCAGATGCAAAAAAGTGCATGGGAGTAAAACGCAGCAAACGAAGGCGGCCCGTGAGTATCATCCCGCAGTCCGCGTGTTTCCTAAACAATAAACATCGTTTTGAAATAAGTCGACAAAACATGCGAATCAAATATCATGGAGGCGTAAGATGTCGTCTGCAGTTTTAAGCCGCCCCAAACGGGCTCTTAATTTAAGCCCGTTGTGACGATGGCTAAGAAGAAGAAGAGAATATATGGGATTTGAAAACCAAAAAAATTATTAAACTAATATATAAGCCAATGAATGATGGGTTTATACATTTTCAAATAGCATCTTCGTTGGGCTATAATGATCTTAAGCAACCCCCGAGCTACAACCCATGTAGGCTTATTGTACCTTAGGTATTGCTTAGCCGTGAACAATTTTGATATGTCGGGTAAGGGGGTAAAGAATGATTCAACTAACATTGTCTAGCAATTATATGAAAGTAAAATTGCTCCATGAAAGTTCTAAATCACAAATTAGTACAAAATGTTATGCTTTCAAGTAAAATTGGATTTCAAACAATTAAGCATTCCAAATAATAGTTCCATTAAGCATAAGGACAAGATGATATCAGGCCAAACAAAAAAAAAAAAAAAAAAAAAAAATAGTTCAAGGGAAAAGGCAAGAATATGCATAAAAAGATACTATAATTTATTGCAAAGGTGGTGATTATCTATTTGTGCAAGAAAACAAATCATGAACCCTATAAAGTAGGAGAGAAGCAAACCTGAATGCAGAATGAAATTCCCAAGACATTGTTTGCTAACCAATGCTTTCGAGAAGCGTACCAAGCACAGAAAAATGTTCCAGGAATGGAGGAAAATATCTGAGACCTGGTGAATTCTACTGTAACAGCTGCACAAAAGCAGAAGAAAACATAATCAGAATATCAAGTAACAAAGTCCTGGTGACGAAAACCAGAAGAAAACAAAATCACAGCATTAAGTAAATATGTTCACTTGTCTTTTATTGATGGAACTAGGCTTTCGTACGAGTGGAGGAAAAAAAATGTCTACAAACGAGTTTAGGGGTAAATAAAAGAAAATGTACAAGAATTGTTGGATAAAAACTAAGATTATATATATATATAAGATTATAATTTTGTTTAAAAAAGGTAAACAAGTAATAATAACGCAGAGTTAAGAATTTAGGAGAAGTCACTAGTCCACCCCGCTATAACATGGAGTTTGCATAAACTAGAAGTATATGATAAGCAATAGAATAATTAAGAAGAGCAAAATCATCACTTAGCAAAATTAAATAGGAAAAAAAATTGAATACTTTAATCATGGGCAGAGCTATAGTGGGGAACATGCCCTCACTGATCAATCCCAAAAATGATAAAATTGTAGCCCAAACCGAACAAGAGCTCATTTATCTTCAGGTTGGCTCGAGTGAGCCCGGCTTAACTATAAATAAATTATGACTTAATATTTATAATCAGAAATAAAATTTTTAAATAGAATAAAATTAATTAAATCTATCATAACCTTTCAATCTTCAAGCTCACAAAACGCTCTACATTTTTTAAGCATTCAACTGTGCTATTCAATTTAAAGAATAGAAATATATAGTCTCTTTCCAAATGTGGGATTACAAAGTGCAAGAAACTTTCACTTTCATGCGTCAAACTTCACATTAAAGTTTAATAGGGGGGTTTATATACATACCACCCAATTCCTATGTATCTACATATCTACACCTAAACCATATTTTTTACATTTATACCACCTAAATCTTTCATATCACATAAAAAATATAAGTTAAAATTGTAGTTTAGGTGTAGGTAAAGCATCCTAAATAATAATAAACATAAAAAAGAAACGGCTTGCACAAAGTTTTCATATTTTAAATTTTTTTTATAATTTCGTTTTGCTTTCTCCCAAAGTATGTTTGTATTAAATAATTTTTTATTTTTAGAAATTTGAGCAAACTTAATTATTTTCATTATAGTAATATAAGAAGTATTTTAATTTTAAATTAATATTTAATCTTATTTTATTTAAATTATAATTTATAGTAAGTTTTAAGTCAATATCGAGTTTTAATAGAGCAGCTTAACGAGCTTGTTCATGAGCTATAAATATAATTATTTTTTTATTTGTTAAATTTGTTTTTTTATATGTTTTTAGTTAATAATATAAAAAGGTAATTTAATTTTAAGCTCACTTTTATTTACTGTTTTACAATATTAATAAGAGAATTAATTTATAACACTTATATATTTAAAAATATACAACAACAACAAGTCTTTATCCCACCAAGTGGGGTGGGCTACATGAATTTTATTTCTCCATTGTGTCCTATTGAGTGTCATATTTTCATTTAATTTTAATAAATTAAGATCATTTTTTATACAATATGCCCGCCACTACCTTTCTTAAAATAACTCGAATCCAAAACATCTACTATCTTAGCAGGATCATCAGATGATCAACGTTTAATGTGACCAAACCATCTAAGACAATTCTCTGCTTGTCTGCCACTGGAGCTACACCAACCATTTGGCGGATGCATTCGTTTGGTATTTTGTCTGTAAGTGTCAAGTCATCCTAAGCATTCTCATCTCAGCAACACTTAACTTAGTTTTATGCTTCTCTTTTATAGGCCAGCGTTAGGGCGCCATAAAGCATTGCATGTCTCACCACCATCTTATAAAATTTTCCTTTAAGCCTAAGCAGTGCTTTTCTATCGCACAAAAGACCCAATGCATTCCTCAACTTCAACCAACCAACTTGAATTCTACTAATAACATCACCATCTATATCACCATCACTTTGAGCAATAGACCCGAGATATCTAAAATGCTCCCACCTTTTAATGATTTGAACACTCATTGTTACAACTCTGTCACTAGATCTACTATAACTAAAACTATATTCCATTTATTTAGTCTTAAATCTACACAAACAAAGACCTTTATACTTCAATGTAGACCTTGATAATTCAAGTTTTTCCTTAACACATTATATAATCTTATCCACAAGAAGGATATCATCAACGAAAATCATACACCAANTATATATAAAAGATTATAATTTTTCTGGGTTAGTACAAAGCAAGAAAATAGACTAAACTAGAAGTATAGATTCGCTTAATGTTTCCTTGAACAATTTTGTTTAAAAAAGGTAAACAAGTAATAATAAAGCAGAGTTAAGAATTTAGGAGAAGTCACTAGTCCACCCCGCTATAACATGGAGTTTGCATAAACAAGAAGTATATGATAAACAATAGAATAATTAAGACGAGCAAAATCATCACTTAGCAAAATTAAATAGGAAAAAAAATTGAATATTTTAATCATGGGCAGAGCTAAAGTGGGGGACGTGCTGATCAATCCCAAAAATGATAAAATTGTAGCCCAAACCAAACAAGAGCTCATTATCTTCAGGTTGGCTCGAGTGAGCCCGGCTTAACTATAAATAAATTATGACTTAATATTTATAATCAGATATAAAATTTTTAAATAGAATAAAATTAATTAAATCTATCATAACCTTTCAATCTTCAAGCTAACAAAACGCTCTACATTTTTTAGGCATTCAACTGTGCTATTCAATTTAAAGAACAGAAATATATAGTCTCTTTCCAAATGTGGAATTACAAAGTGCAAGAAACTTTCACTTTCATGCGTCAAACTTCACATTAAAGTTTAATAGGGGCACTTATATACATACCACCCAATTCCTATGTATCTACATATCTACACCTAAACCCTATTTTTTACATTTATACCACCTAAATCTTTCATATCACATAAAAAATATAGGTTAAAAATGTAGTTTAGGTGTAGGTAAACCATCCTAAATAATAATAAACATAAAAAAGAAACGGCTTGCACAAAGTTTTCATATTTTAAATTTTTTTTATAATTTAGTTTTGCTTTCTCCCAAAGTATGTTTGTATTAAATAAAAATANCTAAATAATAATAAACATAAAAAAGAAACGGCTTGCACAAAGTTTTCATATTTTAAATTTTTTTTATAATTTCGTTTTGCTTTCTCCCAAAGTATGTTTGTATTAAATAATTTTTTATTTTTAGAAATTTGAGCAAACTTAATTATTTTCATTATAGTAATATAAGAAGTATTTTAATTTTAAATTAATATTTAATCTTATTTTATTTAAATTATATTATATTTTAAATTATAATTTATAGTAAGTTTTAAGTCAATATCGAGTTTTAATAGAGCAGCTNATTTTCATTATAGTAATATAAGAAGTATTTTAATTTTAAATTAATATTTAATCTTATTTTATTTAAATTATAATTTATAGTAAGTTTTAAGTCAATATCGAGTTTTAATAGAGCAGCTTAACGAGCTTGTTCATGAGCTATAAATATAATTATTTTTTTATTTGTTAAATTTGTTTTTTTTATATGTTTTTAGTTAATAATATAAAAAGGTAATTTAATTTTAAGCTCACTTTTATTTACTGTTTTACAATATTAATAAGAGAATTAATTTATAACACTTATATATTTAAAAATATACAACAACAACAAGTCTTTATCCCACCAAGTGGGGTGGGCTACATGAATTTTATTTCTCCATTGTGTCCTATTGAGTGTCATATTTTCATTTAATTTTAATAACTTAAGATCATTTTTTATACAATATGCCCGCCACTACCTTCNAACACTTATATATTTAAAAATATACAACAACAACAAGTCTTTATCCCACCAAGTGGGGTGGGCTACATGAATCTTATTTCTCCATTGTGTCCTATTGAGTGACATATTTTCATTTAATTTTAATAAATTAAGATCATTTTTTATACAATATGCCCGCCACTATCTTTCTTAAAATAACTCGAATCCAAAACATCTACTATCTTAGCAGGATCATCAGATGATCAACGTTTAATGTGACCAAACCATCTAAGACAATTCTCTGCTTGCCTGCCACTGGAGCTACACCAACCCTTTGGCAGATGCATTCGTTTGGTATTTTGTCTGTTAGTGTCAAGTCATCCTAAGCATTCTCATCTCAGCAACACGTAACGTAGTTTTATGCTTCTCTTTTATAGGCCAGCGTTAGGCGCCATAAAGCATTGCATGTCTCACCACCATCTTATAAAATTTTCCTTTAAGCCTAAGCAATGCTTTTCTATCACACAAAAGACCCAATGCATTCCTCAACTTCAACCAACCAACTTGAATTCTACTAATAACATCACCATCTATATCACCATCACTTTGAGCAATAGACCCGAGTTATCTAAATGTTCCCACCTTTTAATGATTTGAACACCCATTGTTACAACTCTGTCACTAGATCTACTATAACTAAAACTATATTCCATTCATTTAGTCTTAAATCTACACAAACAAAGGCCTTTATACTCCAATGTAGACCTTGATAATTCAAGTTTTTCCTTAACACATTATCTAATCTTATCCACAAGAAGGATATCATCAACGAAAAGCATACACCAAAGTATGTAATCCAACTGAAATAAGAAAATACTTTGTCAATTCTCATTTTGTTCGAACACAAGTAACAACTCTAATATACATATCTTTAATGACTTGAATATGAGTCATTAACACCTTTTTTTTTCTATAACTCTCCAAAGAATTTCTCTAGGAACCTTATCGTAAGCTTTTTCTACATCAATAAAAATCATATGTAGATTCTCCTTATTCTCATTGTACTCCATCAAACCTCTCAATAAATGTATAGCTTCCACAGTAGACTTGTCCGTCATAAATCCAAATTGATTATAAAAAATCTCAGTATCACATCTTAATATATGTTTAATTACTCTATCCCATAATTTAAATGTATGACAAATTAACTTAATTCCTCTATAAATTGCACACTCTTGTGAATCAAGTGCTACTCTCTCTCTACTCTTGATGCATATTTTTAGTTTTTAAAATAATGAGTTTAGTAAGCAAAGAAACTCCCAAATTGCCTAAATATCTCAACAGTTCAATTGGAATATCATTAGGTCCTACTAATTTTGCACATCAACTTCCTTCTTACTAATGTGATGGTAAAAATTAATAATGTTATTATTGATAACGATATTAAGATCGCTAGGGTCGAAGGTATTTTGAAAAACTTCATTGAAAAGTTTATCAAAATATCTCGCCCACTTATGTTGAATATCTTCCTCTAAGATTATTAGATAGTATTATAAATAAAAATGTGTAGCATGTGCATTTAAATAAATTCATAATTCTATTGGGTTTAAAAAATTTTAAGGAGATTTCATGTTATAATATCTAATAAAATGATTATATGATTCATAATAAAATAATTATACTATTATAATTATTTCAAATAATATTTTTATATTTTTTGTTAGTATCTTTTTATAAATTTTATGTTAGAATTAAAAAAAATAATGGTTATCCTTAAAATTATTATACTGTGCCCCATCAAATAAAATTTTGGTTTCGCCCCTATTTATAAAAATTAGGGACATCATCCAACACTTGAAACATAAGAACTTGAGAAAAATAATAAAGCAAACTAAACTCTTTGATGGAAATCTCTTCATCGGTAGACATGAGTGCTCAAGTGTTGTTGATTAGGTAAATTAAAGTTTTAGATGAATATAAAAGGGCCCAATACAGTATAAGACATTCATAAAAATCAAAAACTAAACCCAAAGGGTCACATTGTTTATAATGGGTTAAAATACAAATATGAGAATATTCAAGTGGAAGGAAACAAACCATAATCATAAACTTCATTCAAACTCTCTAGGTTGGCATTATAAATCCTTATTTTCCATTCTTTCCCATTAAGTATCGTGTGAGGTGCTAAACCCATTCTCCGCATCTCATTTTGAATAATAATGTAACAATGCAACCTTATATACGCTTGATTTTCTTCCTAATGCTAAGACATTATTTTTATTGACTTCTCTAGCAAGTACATATTCATATGCCCAAACCGCCTAAAAGTCTAGTTTTGATTTTCTTATATTCAATAGATGCCATTGCACCCTTTCTTACAATATAATAATTATTTAATTTATCCATCATAGCTTTGCCACACATCTATCTTAATATTGTTATTTCCAATGCTCTCAACTTCGATATAAATGACTTATTTATAACCCAATATTTTGATTCATATTACATCAACACTTAACTGAGGTTTTGGAAATTAGTAAAAAGCCTCCATGATATCCTCTTATCTCTACGGTTCTTATTTTAACTTCAGATGTTATATGCTCATCCGATCTTCTATTAATCAATATAATAGATCAAATATTAAACCTTTTAAAACTAACCATCATCTTTATCTTCTAATACATGAATGATAATTGTTAAAATCACAGTCACTAAAAATTATATAACTCTTAGTCCTCTATTTTTTGAAAATTTACTCCATTATACTAGACCCTTATTTCAATTAATATCTCACAAATTAAAACCATAATATTGATACACATGGCACATTGTGAATACATTCAATAAACATCTCTATAATCAATATATCTTTGACATAATTAAAACTCCAGAGTCAGCCTCCAAATAATTCTAACATTAGTTAAGGTTCAATCACATTCATCTTTAATAAAGTCAATATATATTTGGCATGAACCTTTTTGACTTCAAGTACAACAAATCAATTCCAATGGTACTCAATAATATGATTTCTGAAGATTAATAATAATCATTTGAAGATTATTTCTTCTTTCTCTATACTTCTCATGCAAAAGTAATTTTCATGGTAGAATTTTCTAGCATGAAACCAAATCAGTTATCCAAAATTAATATAATATTTTCAAACCAACATTCAGTACTCTCTCCTATAGTTTCATAAGATGACTCACAAAATTGATTTCTCTATATTAGCATGCACTTAAATATTGCTCTTATTCTTGAATAATAATATCAAAATCATCTCAATGACACCTACAACAATAACAACAACAAACCTTTATCCCAGTACATGAAACATTTTTCTCCATTGTATCCTATTGAATGTCATATTTTCATTTAATTCTAAGAAATTAAGAAACTGCAAGTTCCCAAACAATGTAAATACAAGGTAGCACCCTTCATTGGTTTAGTAAGAAATTGTTGGATAAATAAACATATTCATAATTTCATTTAATTCACAATCAAAAGTTTCATCCATGGACTAAACAGAGTTTTATTAGTCAAAACCATCTTATGCAATGGATTCCATCCACAGCTTAACTTGATAAAATGTAAGAAAAAAGAAGAAAATTTATCGACATGAAGCATGCATGTTATCAAGGAAAAAAATAAAATAAAATGCATTAGAAAACGGTGCATACATACAACGAAAATAAGGAGCATGCCAAATAATGAGATCCTCATTCCAATGTTTTGGAAGAAACCGCTTAATTGAAGGCAATAATGTTGCTCTGCAATATAGAATGTCAAAATCAAATAAGTAAACCAAATACCAGTTCAATAGACATGGTTTTAATCAAAAGATTCCGAGACTACTACAGTTTAAATAAATGATTAGATATTGTTTTTTCATGAACAGAAGACATACGAAAGAGCGATGATCCCAAGCACAAAAAAGTAACATGTGAGTACAGCATTGACCAAGTCTTTTGACAAAAACTTGAAGAGTAAAAACAATGACAGGAGCACTGCACTGCCAACTAGGGGGAAGCGCATTGCATGTTCATTTGACATTGTTTCCTGCATGATTATAATGGATCTTTATAGAAAAATACAGCAAATAAATGCTAAAAGTACTAAAAAAACAAAATGTAAAAGCAAGGTCCTTTGAGGATATTAATTTCACTCACAGATGGTGGTGTGGGTTTGACTGATCTGTAGCACCCAACATATACAGTCAAGCAAGCTGACAATATTACATTTATATTTGGATTTACCTTAATAAAAAGTGGTGCCAAAGTCAGACCTGTAGAATAATAAGCATGAGTCAACGTAGGCTCCTATTACGTAATCAAGCTTAACAATTTTTTTTCAAGTTAAGCATGTCATTCTAAATTTGTAGTGGAACAAGAAACTATAGCCACTGAAAATCCTAAAATAGGAAACAGATTTCCGGAAAAGAGCTTCATTCTGAGAACAAATTCATGCAAGTGCTGCTACATAATCTACAGTTATTCAAATTCTGACTCATGCATTAACATGAAAATTGGAAAGTTCAGAGATGCTTTGCTAGGGACGTCCATATAACCTGCCTATTGAATCAAATAATACAAAATTTGCATATTCAACATAATAAAATAGTTTTGCAGACTGGAAAAGGCTCATTCGCTCTAAATATTAAAATCAAATATAATTGAACACCATAATTATTGTTCTTCAAAAGTTGCAAATTTTACCTAAAAGAGCGACATTTGCTGCACGCTCATGGTTCTTCATTGTCAGGGATTGATGTGTAACAAAACCAAACTAAATAATAAGTTATATTGTGACAATACTGCATCAGCTGATTGAAACTTTTATTATTGTAAGGATTTCAACTTCCTTTCACTGTTTCAAGCAGGATCAGGGACTACAGCCCTCCTCCCACCTAAAGCCCTGCAAGCCAGAATCAAATAGACAGACATAAACATAACTATAAACATAAGAAACCAACAAGCGTATCCCACTGAATGCAGATCAACAAGCATTAAAATTTTGATAATTGTCAGTATGCGGGAACGGATAAAACAATTCGAGATTAATAGAACAAACTAGATCCCCTCCAACATTATCGCCCAGCATAAGAAACGATAGCGAGCAAATATGACATCGGAGCGCGAGTAATTGATCGAAATGGTAAATAAGAAAAACGAATCTAAATAACTAGGGGTAAATAGGAGAAAAACATCAAAATTTCTCATACAAAAATAATGAAAGTTTTAACTTTTGATCAAGCCAAAGACAACCGCATTCATCCTCAAAATGATCCGTCGATCACACCCCCTAAACCCTAATCGTCTCGCATTTAACCTTGATCCCGATCTATCACCCACGTCAGTAAGGAATGAATAAAACCCTAAATAGTTACTAGAGCGGCAGCGAAAAGGGGGCAGTAAGAAATCAAGGAAGAGTGAGAACCCCGGGGATTCGGCGGCGATAAAGAATGTCGGGATATCTGTCGCTGGGGAAAACCTAGATCAGTTAGTTGCTCTTCCTCCTCTCGCCTCGCCGGCCGCGCTGCTCAAAGACCTGCACGTGCCGTGTCAACACCGATAAGCATTCCACACCTTTTTCGCACGTGTATGGCTTTTTCTTCCAAGCCAGCTCAAGTTAATAATTTTATGGAGTTCTAGCTCAAACTTAAGTTTAAGCCTGTTAATTTGAGCTGACTCAGGTGCCAACTTATTTATTAGAAAGGAGAAAAGTAATATCAATTTTAGTTAGTGTTATAATAAAATGATAAATATAATGAGCAGACCACCACTCTGACCTTTGTTGTTACAAACGTCATCACAGTTCACCGCTACATGTTATATGACCAAATATAATACATGTGGTCCACATGTCATTCAATTTTTGAATTCAATCTATGTGATATATGGATGTCATCGCAACTCACTAATCGTCATTATGACATACATGGCCCACGAACTACGCGACCCACAGTTCGTGCAGCTCCAGACTCGAGTCATGCGACCTATGGAAGTCATCATAGGTCGCCATTGCAGCTTATGTGGTTCATAACTCATGCAAATCTCCACCTCGGTCTCCATGGTATGAAAATGTCATCATTGCTCAACACTTTAACCCACGTGACCAAAACGACTTACTTGGTCCATAGTTCGTGCAACTCCCAGCTCTGGCTTATATGATCTACAAACATCATCATGGTTCATCGTTGTGGCCTATGTGACCAATCATGACCTACGCGTTCCACGTCTTATGCAGTTATCAACTCTGACCTCTGCGGCTTACATATATTATCACAACTCACTGCTACAACCTACGAGATCAACTACAACCTAAATGGTTCATAGCTCGTGCAGTTTTTGACTCTGTTTCTTATGGTCTACGAACGTTATCACAGCTTACTATTACTGCGAATGGGACCAAATGCGCCCTAAGCGATCCATGAATAGTGCAACCCATGACTCTAGCACCTATGGTCTACAGACGTCAACACACCTCGCCACTATAGCCTACGCAATCGACAAGCTCATGCAGCTCCCAACTCCAGCCTTTATGACCTACAAGTATCATCCCAACTCACCACTACAACATATGTGTATAACTATGAGTTATGTGACTCATAACTTCTACAACTTTCTACTGTGGCTTCTACAACCAACTGACTCTTCTGAAGCAACGATTTGCACCTCATGAGACCAGCTATCAACATAGCTTGATTTCAACTACGACCTATACAACAAGTTGTCGCCATAACCACCATTCACAACATTTATGTCAAGCTACGAATTTCATAACAATCTGCTACATCTCTCACAGTTTGGTTATCACCGATAACTGCATTCATTATAACTAGATTACAGTTCTTCTCAATGAACCGTTGTTGTTCATTTAAAATGATCAACTTTATCACTCTGTGTTCCCTAATTCAGAAGAAGATCGGACATGTGCACTCACCATGCATAGTTAATTATTTCAATTAGGCTAGACTATGGGTTTTTTTTTCTATTTTTAGAGCTTTTCACATAAAAATTTGAGGTGTCTCTTTATATTTAATTGAATTGTCTGAGTGTGAGTTGAGTTTTCGTGCAACGCTAAGATGATAATTCATCATGTTACCGATACGAAACAACCGTTATGCATCACATGTATTTACATGTATAATATCTAAACTTTAATTTTTACATATATGCTAGTATTTACATGCATGAAAAAAAAAAGTGTTTTCACCTTTTTTAAGTGAAAATAGTATTATTTTAATTGTTATGCGAAAATTTTGGGCCTTGTAAATGATAGAACCAAAATTTTGGGGTTTAAACATGTAAATCAATACAAATTAGGCGTTAGGTATGTAAATGCCTCTAATGGTAAATACAAAGATCATCAATTAGAAGATAAATAATAGCGCTGTTTACATATATAACACCTGAAATATTACTATTTACAGATCAAACACTCACTTTCATACTTCCAAATTCTCACTCAAATGCCGCAATCCACCGTAAAACCCCACTCCCATATTTTTTATTTTTGTCAAATTCTCAATGGCTTGATCCTGTCCACATAGGTCCTATTTTTTGTAAATAACAATATTTTCAAGCACTATGTATGCAAGTGTCCCCAAATAATAATAAATAAATTGATATAAAATGTAAATTATCATTTTTATCATATTGAATAATTTAATATACCATTTTTAATTTTCAAATAACCATATTTTATGTATATTTTGTATATTTATACGAGCCGATACACATGCAATTACGTTGAGTTAGAATAAGCTTGTGCTTGGCTTGTGAGCCATCGTGCTCAGCTCGCATGCCTTTTATTGAGTCGAATCCGAGCATTTACACCAATCAATTGTTTGAAAAAAAAATTAGTTACAAAATGGAGATGCATATTGAACTTGTTGTGCGATATGTACTTCTTGGCATAGAAATGAGACAAAAAAGAGAACACAAGCAAACACAGATCGTTTACGTGGTTCGATCCAACTGGATCTACGTCCACGGGAGGGAATTAATCAAATATTTCACTAAGGCAAAAGAAATAGAGAATACATAGCTTATACATAGAGATGAGCCCTCAT
>JXCR01148757.1:206348-216796 GCA_002079205.1 Phalaenopsis hybrid cultivar | reverse complement strand
TGAATTTTTATCATTATAAGTCCTATCTGTCTAATTAGTGATTAGCATTATGGTTATTTGTATCTTTAAAGAGCTTCATTAGCTTATTGGATGTAGTTTTAGTTTTTTCTAGCAAGATAACTTATCATAGCTCTTAAAATTTTCTTTTGGTTTGTGTGCTTTATTGTTGGTTTTTTTTTTTTATCTTAAAAGTTCACTTGAGAGGCTTGTACGACGATGATTTAGAGAAATAATAGTATTTTTTAGTGTTATACAAACCACCACAAATTGTTTGCAGCCATAAATTGCATTATTTGTTTCATCTGGCTAGTTGCACATGTAGATTTCGATACTTAAATTTATATTTAGGAATCATGATTCAAGGGCTACATTTTTCCTTGGCTTATTAACTATTACTCGCCGTACTTTTCGTTATATTTAACTATAATTGATTATGGACTTGTTGGTACTCAATGACATTGTTAAAACATATTCTCCTTATCACGTGAGCTTAATTCCCCACTACCTAGCTATTTTATTATAAAGAGTGTTTCTTGAGATATAAGATAGTGTTATCAAAAATGCTGAAAATGATCGCTTGCTAGTATTGCCTTCTTCTTCTCTTTCTCGCATGCATCGCTTTGGTTTCAGAGTTATGGTGATGGAAAAATGACAAGTGACGAAGATCACCGTTAGGAAGCTATGCATGAAACTCAATAGCATTTGAGAAGTAGTACATGTATCTATCACTGATATTTGTAGAGTAACCTTGTCTATTGAAAAAAATTGTTTGTGATGTTCTTGAAATGGACGTATGCCACCTTATTAAAGGTTGACATTGGCAATTTGAAATGGGAGTGTTGAGAAAATAAGGGCGAAGAAAAACTAGAAGATACAAATCCAGAAGAACACAGAGATTTAACGAGGTTCAGCAAAGATGCCTACGTCCTCGGGAGCAGAGCGGCGAGTTCCTTTTCAATATTCAGAAAAGAGGTTACAGAATTCAGGGATACCTCCTGGGGTTACTAACATGCCTATTTATAACCCCAAGACTACCATAACATAACAGGGAGCAATGTATTATTGTGGAGCTAATGCTTATTCCTTTGATTGGAAGGGTAGGCAGCTTCGGTTGCTATCTACATCTTAGATTCATAAACCTGGTCCTTCCAATAACATCATCTTCATTATTGTTTCAGGAGATGAAAATATATCTACTTATAAGTGTGAAAAACAATTTTTTGTGCATTAATGCTTACTGAATAAAACAACAACTAGTGAAAATCTCTGCAAATGTTTAGACCTCCTCCAAGATTTACTACCAAGGATCTTTCAGATCAGACTTCAACCATTGCATACCATTCAATCGGATCCTTGGTCCCAAGGCCTCCTGCATCTAATTCAAGGATTTCACATGTCGATGATTCGGTTACATGGTGTCTAAGAAGAAATACATGTATACCATCGATGACAACTGCATCTACCGCCTCGGTTTCATCCGCTTCGACTTCAGCTTCTTCATCGCACTCAAGGATTGATGGCTTCGACACTCTCGGCTTTAGCACTTTTAGCGTGAAGATCAAGAAACAAATCGTCCTCATTATCACAGGAAGAATCAATAACATTTGGATTGGATACAGGACACGAATCTTACTTGTGGGCTATGATCGATAGCATTTGGATCAGGACGCGGATCCTACTTATAGGCTATGATCGATAGCATATTGATCGTGTAACTGGATCCTATCTGTGGGCTATGATCGATATCATTTTGGTTCAGGACGCAAATCCTACTTATAAGCTTATGATCGATAGCATCTGGATCATGTAACTGGATATCAGGACGCGGATCCTACTTGTAGACTATTATCGATAGCATCTGGATCGTGTAACTGGATCTTATTTGTGGGCTAAGTTCGGTAGCATTAAAATCAGTATGCGGATCCTACTTGTAGGCTATGATCGGTAGCATTTGGATCGTGTAACTAGAAGAGAATCCTTTTTATGGCTATGATTCAAATTTCTGGACGACAATGATAAAAGATTTTTTGCTTTTTTTTGCTCAAATCTTTTTATGGTTTAGAAGTTGTCTCTGAGGCTTCGACATTCTCGATTTCGACACTTTCAGCTTCGGCACTCACGGCTTAAGGAATGTTGGTCCGAACAAAGTTTCTTGTTAGCAAATTGATGCTTTCTGATCAGTTAACATCAATTTGAAGGGGGTGCCAATCAGAAAGGACAAAAATAAAACAACTAAATTAGAAGTTTTCTATAATTAAGAGCTACCTTACAACAACAACAACAACAACAACAACAAAGTCTTAATCACACCATGTGGGGTCGGTAAATTAAGAGCTTCCTTATTTTAATTATTTTCAATATCTTTATTCTGAGTTATTTCCCTTTTAGTTGAATATTTAGATTAGAAATATGTATTATTAAATTACATAAATTAAACTATGCACTTTATTTTGTACCTAAAATAGATTGTAAGATTATTATTTAAAGGAAGAAAAGCAAAGGGAAAATGCATCGAGCCTATTCAGTATTCAACCTATTTTTTTGAAAACTTTGACATTTACTATGACATCTTGTTGATAAATCCTCACCACTGCAATTTTCTCCACAATTTCCTCTTCTATTTTACCACATCCTCCATTTAAACCACACACTTAAAATTTGGCAAGGCATGGAACACCAATTTCAGTTCACCAATAAAGCCTTAGTCATCCATCTTAAATATGGGATCTCGCACCATAACCCAATACCTTACCATTATAAAAAATCCGGTGGACAATATTGCAGCTACAGGTTTTAAGATAGATAATGAAGAAATCATTATGTATACTCTGAATGGACTACCACCGACTTTTCAAGGCTTTAAAAAAAAAAAAAACCCTTTCCAATTGGAGGATTTCTACCCTTCACTACAGTCAGGAGTGCAACCAACTTCAAGAAATAAACAAAACCACCCAACACTCAACCTTGGTTGCATACAAAAGCAAAGGAGGATATCAGAACTCAAGAAATTCTCCCAAAAATTCTACACGTGGCTAGAACTTCATTAACAAGAAACAAAATCACACAAAAAATATACCCAAACCAAGAAGCAACACTATCTGTCAAATATGCAACAAAAAGGGTCATTCTACACATTCTTGTTGGCATAGAACTAACCTCAACTACAAGGCTACATTCCCCTCCACAACAACTGCTCTCAACAACCAAATTCATAACCACAACCAAGATTGGATCTTGGATACAGGAGCTACGACAAACATAACACAAAATATTGAAAATCTGCAACAACCAACTACCTACACAGGACCTGATCAGATCATGGTAGGTAATGGATAAAACACAGCTATCACCATTGTGAGCAATAATATACTTTCCACACAAGAGCATAAGTTATTACTTTCTCCTTTATTTTGAGTTCCTCAAATATCCCACAGTCTTGTCTCACTTCAAAAACTTACACAAGATATTAATTGTCAAATTACTTTATGTGCTAACAAATTTTATATTCAAATCTAGCAACCAAGAAGATTCTCCTTTCTGGAATTGGTGAGCAAGGGTTATACTCACTCACAACACTATACAACACAAAAAGTTCCTGCTTATGGCATCACAGATTGGGTCACCCCACAAGAAAGTGCTTATTAGAATAGCTCATACTTACCCTCAACTAAATATCCCTCCTTCTCAACTATGTACATTGTGCTCAAAATAAAGGTCATAAACTTTCTTTCTTTCGTATTACTACTACTTGCAAACTTCTAAAAATGATTCATTCAGATATTTGGGAACCATTCTTACATACATCTCTAGGAGATTAAAAATATTACAGTACTTTCATTTATACTTTTTTTTCGTTTCTTCCATTACAAAATCAATCTGAAACCATTTCTTAATTCATATTTTTACAAAAAAAAAAAACATTTTCAAGCTAACATTAAATTCTTAAAGAACAGATGGAGGTGAAGAATACACTTCACATGCATTACAAAAGTATTTACTAGAAAATAATATTCAACATTAATACAATTATGCTTATACGTCAGAACAAAATGAAATAGTTGAACGTAAAAGTAGACATTTAGAAGAGACTGCTCGCACTTTACTAAATGCGGCCAACCTTCGTCTTAGATTTTGGATGAAGGCTATTCAAACAACAAATTATCTCTTTAATCGGCTTCCATCCACAATTATCAATAATTTATCACCGTTTCAATTGATTTATAATACACCTGCCTGAATGTCATCACCTTCGAACATTTAGATGCTTATGCTGCCCATGACAACCTCAGCATATTATTCATAAGTTTTCTCGAAAAGTCTCTTCATGTATTTTTCTGGGCTAGAGTCACCGCCACAAAAGCTACAAATGTTTTGATATTCAGGCAAATAAAAATTTTTTTTTTCTCATGATGTTATTTTCGATGAAAATACCTTTCCTTATAAGCAACACACATATATACCCACCCCGCTGCCTCTTTTAGTCAATCAAATTATACACATTGCTCTCTTCTCATTCCAACTTACACTCTTTCTCACATATCAAAAACCCCAACACCCCAACACCAACTCAATCTTCTACCTTCCCTCCCAAAACACACTGTCACTATCAACTACCTACACTAATACTAACATCACTTCTCCTTCGCCAAGACGTATGTCCCCCCTGTAGGAGCATTTCTTAGCACCCACACTCTTGCCATCCACTCTCAAACATCACCCAATGGTAAATATAACAAGTAAAATGTAGTGTAAAATACATGTTAAATCACATAAAATTGTCGCACGTCAATACCCCAAACTTACCATATTACTTACTCTCAAGTAATTGCTTAGCTCAGTTAGGATTCCATGAATTTAATAGGCCCGCAAACAAATTGACAACTTAAAACCAAGACAACTTTTCGAACTTCAGTACACCATCAATCACCACGACACTTCTACTACCTATACTCAAGCTGTCAAAATTCCCCATTTGAGAAAGGCTATGGCTGAGGAATTGATGGCCTCGCAACAACAAGGCACTTGGGATCTCATGCCTCCCACCATGGCTCAAAACGTCTTAGGATGCAAGTGAACCTATAGAATCAAATATCATATTAATATGGATTCATTGCCCGCTATAAAGCTAGACTTGTCACCCAAGGTTTCAAACAACAACACGAAATAAAATTATAACGAAACCTTTAGTCCCATTGCCAAATTTCTCACTATTTGTCTCCTCATCACCCTTGTCATCACTAAACACAAAGAAATTCAACAACTTAACGTTTCCAATGCTTTTCTACATGGGAAATTCGACGACATTATCTATATGACTCAACCACCCGGTTTCACTGATTCCATTTAACCGCATTACATTTGTAAATTAAATAAAGCTATTTATGATCTTAAACAAGCATAACACTAGTGATACTTCACTTTTTGTAACTTTTTTTATACTGAAAAGTTTATTCTTAGCATTGTTGACACATCCTTATTAATTTATAATCGTAAAACACCCGTATTTACTTACTCGTTTACATTGATGACAACTTAATGACTGAGAATTCTCTTATTGCTATCACTAATCTAATTCATACTTTAAGCATGCATTTTAATTTAAAACAACTTGACATTATATCTCACTAATACAAGAACTAGTACGGGAAATAGTAGAAACATCAAAAACAATCTTTCGTTAACATTAAAATAAGATTATATCATGACTCGAACGAAAATAACATCTCAAAACATGAAACGACACCAATAACACATAAGTGTATTCTAATGAGTGGTGGAGGTTGGCTAGAGGGATGGGGATGGTTGTAAGGGGTGAAGGCAGCCACAGGAGGTGGGTGGTAGCGAATGAAAGGTGTGGAACTAAAGTGACAACAACTAGGAAGGGTTGTGGGGTGGTCGTCAACGATCGTGTGGCTGTTAGGACAAGCTTGAAGTGTTTGGCGGCTAAGGGGATTGAAAGAGATAGTTTAGGGAGGATAAAAGGGAAAGATCACCACCGGGGACGGGATACAGCCGGAGCACCACCACCTCCTCGGATATAGCCCACAAAGAAGAAAGAGACTCCACACAAGAGATTTGAAGTTAAACTCAAACACAACTCTAATCCCCAAAGACAACAATTTATACTCTTAAAGGAAGCTTCTACACAAATGAAGAGAGTGGGAAACCTAGAATAATATAGAAAATCCAAATTCCATCATTGGCTCACGTCTGGATCGCACATGTTTCCGATCATGCTCGCCTGCTTGTTCTCACGAAGGTTTGCGGGTTCTGCTTTCGCGAATTCTCGTAGGTTCCCGCTCCCGCGAAGTCTCACGGGGCTTCAATCCCGCAAGATCAAATTGCTCCAAATCAGGGTGCAACTTAGCACCTGGTGGTGCTATTTTACCGCTTACATACATCATAACTCAAATGGATATTTTTTAAGTCAAACAAAATATTTCACTGTTCTCCTTAACAAAACCAGTATGACTGATGCCAAATCAGTCTTTTTTTTAACACCTCTTCCCACCAAAATTTCTTACTCAAACGAACCCTCAACTCCAGTCACTAATCCAACTCTTTATAGACAAATCGTTGGATGTTATGNTGTTATGGTATGACTCATATACCATATCGGGACAGACGCTGGATCGAAGCGGAGCAGAGCGGAAGAAGAATCTGTCCAAATTGGGAAGTTACGTGGGTTGGGGTGCGGGGGCAAAGCCCCGCGGTTGGGATTGGGAAGTTACGTGGGTTGGGGTGCGGGGGCAAAGCCCCGCGGTTTGGTACATGGGTAATATTGTAATTACATATTGTGCCTAGAGTTTACTTCTGGGGTTATAAATAGATACAGGGGTAATGTTGTAATTACATATTGTGCCTAGGTTTACTCCTGGGGTTATAAATAGACACCCCAGGAGGTATCCCTCTATTCTGTAAACTCTTTTCTGAATATTGAAAGGAACTCGCCGCTTGCTCCCGATGACGTAGACATCTTTGTCGAACTCGTTAAATCTCTGTGTTTTTCTTGGATTTGTGTCGTTACTGTTTTTCTTCGCCCTTATTTTCTCAACAAGTGGTATCAGAGACAAGGTTCAAAGGCAGAGAGATCGACGCAGTGACGAAGGAGGTTCGTCGTTTTGACAGAAGAGTTCGGCCACGGAGGAAGAGCCGACGAAGTTGGAGGAGTCGGCGCAGAAAGTTCGAGGACTTGGGAGAGACTTCGGTTCTAGGCAGTTCGCGACCAGGCAAAGTAGGCGAAGCATAGGCAGGCTTCGGATTCGCGACATTCGCAACTAGCGAGGGGGTCCGGATTTGCATCGCGAGGGCTCTGTCAGAGGAGTTCGAGGCCAGGGAAGCGGTTCGGCGGACGGAGCAAAGAAGGAAAACGGAGAAAATCGAAAGGGAATACGGAGGTTTTCCCGAAGGAGGCGATTTCCTTCCATTGCTGACAGGCGAAATCGGTGTAAGGAGGCGGAAATTTGCTCCCTCGTATTGAAGGAAGCTGGAATCAGGAAAGGAATCAAAGAATCTTTGATTTTTACTAGTGGAAAGGAGAAAGGAATCTCTTCGGCTGCTGCAGGGGAGTAATTGGAAAGGAAATTTATTTAAAATTATGTTTGTTAAAAGCATTTAATTAAGGAAAACTTAATTAAACAAATCAGAAAAGTTTTGTTGCAGGATCAATTTTCAGATGACTTTTTTCTGGTGCGAAATTCGAGGTGGTGAAATTCGACGAAACTGGTAACTTCGTATTGTGGCAAACCAGGGTGAAAGATCTGTTGGCTCAACAGATAATCTTGAAAACTTTGCGGGCAACAAAACTAGATGCCATGAAGGATGAAGATTGGGAAGAATTGCAGCAGCGAGCGGCAGCGACGATTCGACTATGCCTAGCAGATGAGGTTATGTATCACGTGATGAATCTGAAATCTCCAGGAGAAATTTGGAAGAAATTGAAAACTCAGTTTATGGCTAAATCTCTGACGAATAAGTTGTATCTGAAGCAAAAGCTGTATGGGCTGAAGATGCAGGAAGGTTCTGATCTGGCGCAGCACGTGAATGTCTTCAATCAAATAATCACTGATTTATCACGGCTTGATGTGAGTATTGAGGATGAAGATCGAGCGATGATTTTGTTATGTTCGTTGCCCTCTTCCTAGGAACACCTACTGACTACTCTGACATATGGGAAAGAAACTATCAAAGTGGATGAGATTACTGCAGCGTTGTTGGCTCACAACCAACGGAAGCAGAATGCAGGGGAAAACTCTTACGGTGACAGTTTATATGTGATGAGTAAGCAGGATCGTGGAAGGAAGAAAGAGAAGGAGGGATCTGGAAAGCGAAATTCCAGATCAAAGTCTAGAGGCAAAATTGAAATTCATTGCTACAATTGTAAGGAGCCAGGTCATATGAAGCGAGATTGTCCGAAGCTGAAGAAACAGACTGGGGAGAAATGTGATACTTCATCAAAGTCTGTAAATGTGGTGCAGAATGAAAATTCAGATTGCAATGATGGCGATATGCTCTCAGTTTCATCAACTCAGTTCACGGATGCATGGATTCTGGATTTAGGGTGTTCTTATCACATAACACCTAACAAAAAGTGGTTTACTTCATACAGGTCTACTAATTCTGGCTCAGTCTATTTGGGTATGATAGATGTTGCAATATAGTTGGTATTGGAGAAGTCAAAATTCAGATGTATGATGACACTGTTAGAACGTTATGTGATGTCAGACATATTCCAGATTTGAAGAAGAATTTGATTTCCTTGGGCATCTACACAGAAATGGTTTTATTCCTAAGGCTGATGAGAATAGAGAAATCATCAGAATTGTTAAGGGTGCACTGACGGTGATGAAAGGAAAGTTGACTGCAGGTAATATCTACAGACTGTTAGGAAGTACAGTTGTAGGTGGAGTTCATTCTGTGGAGTCAGATAATGACAGTACAAAGCTATGACATATGCGTCTGGGTCATCTCAGTGAGCGTGGGATGACATAATTGCATAGAAGAAATCTGTTGCATGGGGTTTAAAGCTGCAAGCTCGATCTTTGTAAGTTCTGTATTCTTGGAAAACAGATTAGAGTCAGTTTTATGACTGGAAAACACAAAACTGAAGGAATCCTTAATTATGTGCATTTTGATGTATGTGGCCCTACTAGGGAGTTGTCATTGGAAGGATCTCAGTATTTCGTTACCTTTATTGATGATTTCTCCAGAAAAGTTTGGGTGTATTTCTTGAAGCAAGAATTTGAAGTGTTTTCTAAATTCAAGTTTTGGAAAGCTGAGGTGGAGAACCAAACTGGCAGAAAGATCAAGTATTTGAGGTCCGATAATGGCACAGAGTACACAGATTCAAGTTTTAGAAGTTCTGTGAGGAGCATGGGATTCAGAGGCATTTTTCAGTGCGGAAGACACCACAACAGAATGATGTGGCAGAATGAATAGGTCCTTAACTGAAAGGGCAAGGTGCTTGAGACAGAATGCAGGGCTTCCTAAGAGTTTCTGGGCAGAAGCTGTGAATATGACATGCTATCTCATCAATAGATCACCTCGAACATCATTGGGTGGCAAGGTCGCAGAAGAGGCATGGACAGGTAATCCAGTTAAATTTGATCATTTACGAATTTTTGGATGTTCTGCTTATGTGCATGTACCTGGAGATGAAAAATCCAAACTTGATGCAAAATCCAAGAAGTGCATCTTTCTGGGCTACAAGAAAGGTGTGAAAGGATACAAGTTTTGGGATCCGATTGCAAAGAAGATGGTGATCAACAGAGATGCAGTTTTTGATGAGCAGTTTATGTTACAACAGAATCAAGATAAGGTGTCAGAGAAGAGTTCCAGTTCAGATGCAGTGCAGATGGATTTAGAACAGCAGTCAATAGCTTCTGAGAGGTGAAAGTTCAAATTCAACACCTGGTGATTCTATTCCAAATGATCTGCAGAATTACAATCTAGCCAGAGATAGATAAAGACGCACCAATGTTAAGGCATCCTAGCAGATTGGGTTATGAAGACTTAGTCTCATGTGCACTTCTCATCAGCAGCGATGATCCAACCACTTTTTAACGAGCTATCACTAGTCAAGAGAAAGAAAAATGGATGGGTTGCAATGGTTGAGGAGATGGAGTCTTTGCATAAAAATCGCACTTGGGAGCTAGTTCAGCTTCCTGCAATGGTTGAGGAGATGAAGTCTTTGCAGAAAAATCACACTTGGGAGCTAGTTCAACTTCGAGAGGGAAAGAAGGCTATTGGGTGCAAAATGGGTCTACAAAAGGAAACCAGCAGTATCAGAAAAAGAAGGGGAAAAGTTCAAGGCTCGACTGGTTGCAAATGGATTTTCACAGCAGAAGAGAATAGATTATGATGAAATCTTTTTTCCTGTGGTCAGACATACTTTAATCAGGGCAATGCTTGCATTAGTAGCTATTTGGGATTTGCATTTGGAGCAGATG